>JAQFYD010001020.1:0-13921 GCA_034694225.1 Bourletiella hortensis
TGGAGGTTATTTCACTAAAATGGCGTCTCATTACTTGATGTACTTTGAACTCGGCGTGTCAACAGAGAGTGCAAACCTTGCATGCATACGTTGAAAACCTGCCATATCTTCGTACGCGGTCATGATCTCTTAACAATGCAGGCGCAAGTGAGTCTTTAGTGAAGGCAGATGTGATTCTAATGTAGTCCAATACAAATCCAAAGTACAAAGTCCAATTCATTCAACTTTTATAATGCTGTTGGCTTATGCAAAGTCATTTTTCATGCCTCACTACATCCGAGTCTCCCATCTTCGCTCTACTTGAGCTGTCAGCTTCGTAAACACCTTGATTAGCACAACTGGCGACAGGTTTGGGTATCCTCTGGATTGGATTCACCTGCTGCGGCTAATTATCATAATATTTGTATGATGCCTGGCACGTTCTCTTCCGAATCCCCTCTAAAGTATGACGTAATCTGCTACTGTGACTATTAATGACAAATGGCAAGTCTTACTTAATAAAGGGATTCTCCCGGAGATAAGCATACATGGTAAAGCGCAAATTTTGTAAAGCTTCTATCATCATGTTCCAGCTTATCTCATACTGTCATCATGGAGCTGTAGTCATCATCTCAAGTAGCTGTTATAGATTTTAGGTGTGCTGTAGCAGCAGTTTCAATTGTTACTGTACGTTGCTGCTGTTGGAACAGGAGTTGCGGATTGTAACGTAGGAAATGAGAACTGCTGCCACATGATAGAGCAATGCAAATTCATTGAGACAATTTGCTTGTCAATGCCTCAAGAGTCTGGTAGCTGTGGTTGGTCGAGTGGTAGGGTAGGTTTTCACTGCAATGAACGGTATTCGCAAACGTCATCACTTTGGTAGGACACACCTTCCATATTTATTTTTGTTTACATGTGTAGCTACTATGCCACTGTCGCTGTAATTGCTCCTGGCTGCCAGTATCGCTCATTACTGCATGAAGTTCCCTTCAGAAGTGATAATCTTTACGGTGAACATGCTCACTATGGTAGTTAGCATTGATAAAAGAATCTTGTTTTCGTAACATGCATAGTAGAAATGTTTCTCGTACTTCTGCTGCTTGATAAAATTACATATGACAGGTTTAATTGCCTTCAGAGTAATAATAGCCATAGATACTCATACTATGAGATAAAACTCATAGCTTTTAATTGGGAAGAATGTTTGGAAAGACTCTACTTTTCATTTCGGAGGCAATCGAACTTCAAGACGCTTTCGGAATGAACAGATGAAACAACAATTTCGTGAAGTAGTCATGATTAGATGTGGGATGCCTGTCTGCTCTAACTGACTTTGTTTTTGAATGTCACGCTCCAGCGTATGAACGCTTTTGTTGACCAGCTGATGATGATGATTGTACTATAGTTGTCATGAGTCCCTGAAAATCCTGTTTTGCTTCTGAAGGGAAAACTCAACTATTTCCAGCCTAAATAATAATTGAAAATTGATGCGTAAATTGTAGGGTGACATCCGCGCAAACACGGATGGAGGCGTAGTCGCGGAGTTGTTTACCCGAGTTGGGTGATAGCAGTGATGATAATTTAAACTTTCTCAGAATCACATAACCTCATCCTCTTCCAAGATTATATCCCGTGCGTGAGAGTATTAAGATGACTTATGTCAAATCAAACATTGTAGTACCTTATCTTTTTTTGCTTTTGATTGCAACTAATTTGTTGGTAATGATCATTTTAAACGCAGCAACTTGGAAGGAGAATGTGAGGTGAAATGGACGGATGATTAACCTCATCGCACCTCTACTCACAGTTACTTTTTTATGCGACGGCCTTAAAGGTTATACGAAGGTTCATCCATGGAAGTACTAGCAGCTTATTACAGGACTAGATGGCTGCAAAAGAAACATACTCTATTAATATATTTTCTTTCTTTGAATTTCTCATAATCCTAAGCAGCTGGCTTAACCCCTTGACCACTCCTTCGTTTTCGACCAATAAAAATGTAAGGACGGTTGGACTGTTCCTGGGCTAATTCTGACTTGTGACCTGGGCTGCTCTGACCGTGGTAGAATTTCTTGTTTGCCCCGAGATAATTTACTTCCCATTCAAGGGCGAACAATTAGCTCACCTTTGGTGCTGCGACATGGTTGTTGTACGGTACCTAATAATATTGACAGCATAACAACGACGGAGTTGGATGGCCTCATATTTGTTCTTCATATGAAATTATTTATGTTGTCCTGTAAATTCTTTGGTCAGATTCTTAAAGAGGAACGAAAAGCTATGGGGAAGGGAATAAATGAAGCACATTGCGACATTGCGAGTTAAAAAGGACAGACTGAGAGCGGTGGTATATTGTTGCTGTTGTCTCGAACATCATCGTGCTTATGCAAAAATGCTTACTCAATGTGGAACGAGAAAGCTCGTTTTCTTTTGCACAACTTAGTGTATATATACAGACACATTAACATGGCTTGATTTTAGGCTGCCTGCCGCAGCCTTTTGGACTTTGGACTTTGTGTCCAATTTTGCTACTTTGTTACTGGCTTCTTGTATACACACGCCCTCGAACACACAGAGAGACAGCCACACAGTGATGACAGCCTATAATGTGCAAAAAGAACCATATTCTGTCTCACTGTTTTAGTATACAATAATTGATGCGGATTTTGAAGCATAAATGGACCAAGTTAGAATTTGGTATTTTTTAAATGTGTGTCATCAGAAAGGGTTGTGGCAAGTCATTGATTGGTATTCCACAAGAGTATAAGCGGCATGTTCTGCAGCGGCATAAATGTTGGCTGTTATTATGTTATGTTACGCATAAGCTAAAATGATTTTGATCTATTATGGGATTTAATACGGATAGGATCAACGCGTGTTATCCACACAGCGTACATTGACATGGAATAATATTTTGATAGAGCGCTTCTCCTTTGTACTTGGAAAAGTAGGTTGTAGACAGACCAAGTCAGTTTGAGGTATAAAGATACACATTGTATTCCAGTTGGTATTATGAAAAGGATAGGATATAGAAGAAAAGCAGAATTATATTTAGTTGTGGCGGAAGATACCTGAGACGAGACGTTCATGTTAAGGGGGATTGTGAGATGACCCTTTGAGCTTCTGACTTATATATTTCTTGCGGTGGGTCAGATGAAGAAATAAATTTGATTTCTCGTAAAATCCACATTGGCCAAGTATAGTACAAAGAACCTGGGAATATTTGGCAGCTAGATACGCGTACATGTACGTACATGGAAGGAAAGAGAAGATAGAAGACTGATTTCTTCGTCTTCCATACTGCTGGATTTATTCCGACTTCTCACAGTTTACTTGTTGTGCTCTGGGGAACTTGACTTGTTAGTTGTCATTAAGAGCGTCATATGTGTTGATGCTATTTTATTGTTAAAGTATATACCTTTGTTGAGGGTTCATCAGACTTAAAAGTGAAGGGCTATAGCTGACTGGGATTCAGTTAGGTGCCATGTGTATGTGGGGTCAATTGTTGAAAAAAAATGCCCCTTCATGTGTAGTAAAGGAGTATTAATGCCACAATGAGGAAAGGCTGTTCAGTTCTATTGTGTCGTGTGAATGTAAGGAACGGATGATTGTAGGAGTCAGTCTTGTAGCTATGTGCTTGTGCGTGCAATTAATATTTTAGCGTAAAAAAGTTGAACAAGTTAGGCATTTACGTGCTTGTTTGGGATTTCCTTTCCCATTAAACAATTATATTTCTATTTGTTCCACCCTGATTTTAACTTTAGTGGCGGTTCAGTAGTCCACTGGAAACACTGTGTACTCTTCTTCCTCTGTATTCGATCTCTTATTAGTTGATAACATTCCTTAATTGGATTGGTGTCACTACCTTCTTCCTATAGAGTTTATGAAATTGTGTTCAGTTAATATATAGTCCAGTTAATATCTTAGAATCTTTCAAGTGTGTGCGGGTGTGTGGAGTGAAAAGTTTAATGTGAAGAAGAATGACGACTACTTTATTTTAAAAATATTTTGCTCAGGAAATTATTTTTGATAGGAACAAGTAAGGAACTGCGCGATTTGTGCAAATTATTATTATTGTTTTAGTTTGTGATTGATTTGTGACAGTTGGGGTATCATGATTCACATGATCACGTCTAGTGTTCAGACTTTCCAAGAAATCTTCAGTCCAGTATGGATGCTACATGTGCTTATGGATATTCTCTTCGTGGATGGAAACCTTGCCACGAAGAAAGTCCTTCAGTTCAAAGAAGCTGCCATTGTTAGTAATTATTTTTATGTACAATTTTCTCTTCATACAGTTAGTTAAGCTAATGTGTGATTTTGTGGACAACAAGGCGCATACTCAATTAATTACGGTGGCTGGAGTCACCGGTGGGGTTGCGTTTGTTTACATAATAATAATGGGATGGAGGGCCGTAGAATATCTGAACATTATGAGGACGTAAAAGTATAGGAAGAGCTGGATTAAGTGATTTGATTTGTTTGCGTACACCCCAGCCAGCAGACTCCACAGTGGGTCTATAGAATGTGCAGGTCAGTGTTTTTACTGGAAGCTGAAAATGAGCTGGACGTTTGTTGTTTGCCCTTGGATATTATGTACAGGGACTGAAGGAGTTTTCCTGGAAAGATTGGCAGAAAGATTATGGAAACTTAGAGGGGCATTAATCACATAGAATGATTTGGTGAAAGAGTGTGAGAAATAGATGTAGTGTTTTGGTTTGCCTTCTGTTGTTGTCTCAGCGCATTCATCGCTGTTATGAGCATTTTGTCTGTGTACAGTATATTTTGTAACATTCTGTGGGTACACATTATGAGTATGTTTGGCTCGCTTTGGATTTAAAGCGCATGACAATTATCAGAGGAATATACATTGAGCTGATTTCATCACATATGTAGCTACGTTTCCTCTTGTTTCCATTTGCATTCCTTCTCAGTTACTCAACCCTACAGGCAGTATTAATTTAATAACAGTGTATAACTACGAGCAAAGCGAGTTGATTCTCACTGCTTTACCTCTCTTTCATGGCAGAGAATGAAAATGATTGTTGCTCATGACAACATAGGCATTGAGAACCTGTAGTGTGGGTGGATCGGATGCTAGCATTTTTTGGAAGGTTGCAACAGAGAAAGAAATTACAAATATAAGAGGAGGATGCAACTTATGCAACAACAATCGGTCAATGGTTGTTATTATCGAAGGAGGTCATATTTATGCGTAAAAGGCTTTGCATCATGTGCGTCTTCAAGAGTTGTCGCATACAACAAACTACTGTCCCTTGTGTTCGACTTACGTGTACTGTAGTACTTTAATAGTGTTGGCGGCATTAAGATAAAATGAGCCTGAAAATGAAGAGATGCATGGGTGGATGAGGTTAGAAATTAGGCTGTTTTCGTGCCACTTGAAACAATTTAATTTGTCATTTTCGTCGTCGTTATTACCCATCATCAGTAGTCACGATTGCTTGCAATAATAATTGTTGAAATCTTCTTTTCAGAATAATATTCGCTGTGGAATCTACCCTGGCTCTTTGAAAGGATTGGGTGTACATGTAGCAGCGTTAGGATCTGTTTACTATGCCGGCTACGACCCATCTTTTGGTGTCATTCCATGGCTGCAATTGCATCTACCAAGGTAAAGGGGATTTATGATGTGGCTGTTTTATTATCCTAGTCGTATTCATGCGAAAGGATATCACTTGTGTGGTTGATTATGAAAAGCATTATTATGTTATTAATTACTGAGGAAAGTTCTAAGAAGTTATTATTACATGGTGTTTTAATTGCAGTGGATGGGTAGGGGAAGCTTTAAGTTGTGCCATTGTTGGTGCTGGGATTTGGTCTGCGGCCATTTTTACGGTGCGAAATTGTCTCAGGCTATTGTTTAGCTACAAAGGTATGAATAAGAGCTAAGAAACAAGTCTGGTCTGAGCTTTTCGTAGTGCTCTTAAAATATAAAGTGCTTATCGGTTTATTATTCGTCTAACAGGTTGGATGTATGAACAACGAGGCAAGGGCAGGAAGGTTTCTGTCTGGACGAAACTATGGGTTGCAGCTGTGAAGATTCTCTCCGGGTGGAACAAACCTATGCTTTACAGTTTCCAGGGTTCGTTACCATCCTTGCCATTGCCGGCTGTGAAGGATACGATGACCAGAGTAAGAATAGTAGTATTAGTAGAACTGGATGGGAAGTTGGAATGAGCTGTTTTTATGATGCCATTTTACCTTGTCAGTACCTTCGATCTGTGCGACCGCTGATGGACGATGAGCAATATGTACGCATGGAAAGACTAGCCAAAGAATTTGAAAGTGGAATAGGAAAGAAACTTCAACGCTATTTAGTTTTAAAATCTTGGTGAGTTATGGTTTTGCTGCCTTCGCCCTGTGGCGGCGCCTGTAGTTAATCCAATTTTTTAATGTCTTTAAGGTGGGCCACCAATTATGTAAGCGACTGGTGGGAGGAGTACGTTTATCTTCGCGGAAGGTCCCCAATTATGGTTAACTCTAATTTCTACGGTTTAGACGCCATTTTGGTTCATCCAACTAAAATACAGGCTGCTCGTGCAGCCAACATTACTTATGCTTGTCTTCTCTTCCGACGATCCATTGAACGTCAGGAGCTGGAACCCGTAAGTTGAATGACTTGAGCATTCAAGTGGTTAGGAGTTGATTGAAGGTTGGGTCACCGGTTTTATTCTATTTTCAGATACTGGTCCAAGGAATTGTGCCGCTTTGCTCGGGGCAGTATGAGCGAGTATTCAATACAACACGTGTTCCTGGCGAGGAAACAGATAGAATTCAACACATGAGTGACAGTCTCCACATTGTTGTTTATCGCTCTGGTAAATACTTTAGAGTTCCGATTCACCATAGAGGACGTTTGCTGAAGCCTGCTGAGCTTGAGCTCCAGTTTCAGCGCATCTTAGAGGATCGATCCAGTCCTGAACCCGGCGAGGAAAAACTTGCAGCCCTTACTGCGTGGGAACGCGCCAGCTGGGCAAAAGCTAGACAAAAGTTTTTCGCCAAAGGAGTCAACCGTCTTTCTTTGGACCTGATTGAAAAATCTGCATTTGTAGTTGTGTTGGATGACGAGGAGTATTCTTATGATCCTGTAAGTTTATAATGCACTTGTCTAGGGTATTGTGTATACTGAACTTTAATAGAGAAACAAAGTCGAGGAAAATAATTTGTCATCGAAACATAAGTAGTTTACACGTGCTTGAGCTAATTACTTTGATGGTTTAAAATTATTAATGCTGCTACTAAAGCTCACTGAGGCCATGCGAACTGATATGGTAGATTTAAAAAAGGTGGGAAAGATTCTTACTGTTTTTCCGTCACTGCCCCATTTTTTCAGTAGCACGAAAACAACTTTGTTTTCCTGTGGAATGCCGTTTTTGGTTTCACACCCTTTTTGCGTTTTATTTGATAGATTAATATGATGCACTTTCGTTTAGTGATCTGCCTTTGTTCGTTACTTTTGTTTTTCGTGCAGTGTTTTCAACGCTTTTCATTTCATGTTCCTTCTTATCAGCGTGTTGATCAACTTTTGATCCCACTTTTCAGAATGATACATCTAAATTGGACCATTTCGCACGACGTATGCTTCATGGCAAAGGTTATGACAGATGGTTCGACAAATCTTTCAACATTGTCGTTGGAACTAATGGACGGGTGAGATACTTCAACATATTATATTGCCTGTTTTGCTCAGGGGACATGGGAACTAATCTTTGCTTTTGTCGCAGGTGGGATTCAATTCGGAGCATTCGTGGTAAGTCTTCACTTTGACTTCTCTTGCAGGTGTAAGATATTGGAAAAATCTCTAACTAGTGAGAAAATTTAGGAGACTAGTAACCTTTTCTGACGTTCTCTATGTGTCGATGTTTTTTCGAAGAGCAGTCTCGGATTTGCGTCCGAAGTTCTGATATGCATATGAGGTTTTAAACATTTAATAATTTTGAGTGAAAAATTGTTCATAAAGGGCCGATGCAGCTGTTATATCACATTTATGGGAGTACGTATTTTCGGAGGATGTGGTCAAGAAGGGGTAATTTTATTTGTCTACAGAAAAATTCGCTATGAGTAGTTAATTAATCTCTGCTACTATAACCCCACTCGTTTCTTGCCTTTATCACATTCTCAATAATTTCATTTGCTAGTCTTACTACTGAATCTGCACGACCACAGTGGGAAAGTCTATAGATTTGCTTGTAAAATATCTTCAGCTTACCTTTCTCTATGTACATAAAAAATCATCGCTACAGTAGTCTAGTTGACATTAGATTGCATTTCCAGTCACATGAGGCTATGAAGTTGTTGGTTATGGTGCGAGGCTTAAATTGAGATGGTGAAAAAAATTCAAAGAGCAAGAGTAATGTCTCAGGAATCGGAAAATGGGAAATATTGTTAGGGTCTCAGGGTACATTTGTGCTCCTGGGGTGATCTCGTTCAATTCTGAAAACTTTGATGTGGGTGATAATTTTTCAAGGGCTGATGCGCCAATAATGGGTCATTTGTGGGAATTCTGCATTGCAGAAGAATACGAGCTCGGGTAAATACGTATATGATAGCTACTTACCTTTTGTGGGATTTTTTGAGACTACTTCCGATTGTGAATGTAAATTTTTGGAGCTGATTATGGTGCTTTTCCGGATTTTTGTTCGTAAATTAGATGTATTGTTTTGTTGAAAGTGATGCGGACGGAGTTCATTTTGATGGATGTATTCTTATGTCGTTATGTTCTAACAAAGCATGCAAATTTAATTTTCCTTAGCAAATTATTTCGTTTGTTTTCCTAAAACATGCAAGACTCCTTGGGTTTAGCTTTACGTTTGGTAGGCTAAGTTTTTCGTAAAATTCAAACCTCACTCAGTTCACCATTTTAATTTTAAGGCTACCGCCGTTAGTCTGTATTGACTTACCTTGTTAACTGCGCCTTGGTGCTGCTTTTTACATACTTGCTGCAGTCTCAGCCGGCTTTCCATTCTGCTTGATTTTAAAAACAGCTTTTAAATTGGTAGCTCATGTCGATATCGAGGCGCTTTGGTACAAATTTAATTACTCTAGTATGGTGAGAATTTGCTACAAGGTTTGGTAATCACGTTGCATGGGAGTTTTTTTTTCACTGCATCCGTCCACGCTTGACGCACGTTCTTTGATCATGGACTGGTTTCTGTTGCTTTGGGTTTGTGGGGAAGAATGGAGTCGGAAGTAGTTGTCTGAACAACTTGCTTTATTTGTCTGGGATTTTGCCATATCAAGTTTGTCAATCAGTAAATGTTTGCAATTAGATATGAAGAGACGGGACATTGCCGTGGAAACGTGGAGATTGACCCGCCTGCACCGGCTCGCCTGAAGTGGGAAATGCCAAAGGAGTGCATTGAGACAATCGAATATTCTTCCCAGAGTGCTTTAGCACTACTGAATGACGTTGATCTGAAATTGTATGTTCATAACCATTACGGGAAAGGCTTCATGAAGACGTGCCGAGCCAGTCCGGATGCATACATCCAAATGGCTCTGCAACTGGCTTATTATCGGGTAATTAGCACTGCATGCACTTTTCGCATGAGTTCCGCGTGCAGGATGCATGAACCAGCTTTATTGTTGATTTCAGGATGCTGGTAAATTCAATCTCACCTACGAGGCGTCAATGACAAGACTTTTCAAGGAAGGAAGAACCGAAACAGTGAGACCGTGTACTATTGAGTCATGCGAATGGGTGAAGGCCATGGAAAATCCCGCAGTGTCGGTAAGTATATCACCCAGACTTAAATGACTGTTAGCGTCATTAAAAGTCGTACTTTACACCGGATATGTGCCGAACTGACATCAGGAGCAATTATAAGAAAAAAAGCATGTACAACTAATTTAGCAATAATTTCCCTTTCTTTCCTCCTACAGAAAGAAGAAAGGATCAAGTTGCTGCAGAAGGCGTGTGCACGTCATCAACTCGGCTATCAAGATGCTATGTGTGGGAAGGGAATTGACCGTCATTTATTCTGCTTGTATGTCGTATCCAAGTACCTGGAGGTAGACTCTCCTTTCTTGAAGGTAATCAAAAGCACTGGGACATACGACTCGGTACTGGGACATACTAATCAGCAAGCGCAATTTTTAACCGTTTCATATTACTAATTCTCGCAGGAAGTATTAAGCGAGCCTTGGAGGCTGTCTACGTCACAGACACCCCATGGTCAGACTTCCAAATTGGACTTGAAGGCGCACCCCGATTGCATATCTGCTGGAGGTGGCTTTGGTCCAGTTGCAGATGATGGTTATGGAGTCTCTTACATCATCGCTGGAGAAGATATCCTCTTTTTCCATATTTCATCCAAGAAGAGCTCACCTGAGACTGTAAGAACTTGACCATTTCTAGAAAATATGTCTGAGCCTCTGAACACTGTTGTGTTGATTACAAATTGGCTCGGTCTCATCTGTTCTATAGTTTGATAAACTGTACATTCTTTTCAGGATTCAACCAGATTCGCCAGAAATATCGAGAATGCGCTGCGTGATATGAAAGAATTGTTTACGAAGCCTGCAGCTTCGAACGGAATCGAGAAAGCAAATGCTAAGGCAATCGATGGAAGAGGAGATTCATGAAAAAATTCAATTTGATAGTAAGAAAACGTCGAGGCCAGCTTCACTCGGTGTCTTACAGTTCGTTTTAGCGCTCCGCGTCTACCCCTTCATTTATAAATGGAGATTTTTTCCCAGGGAATGGACTGTTGCTGTTATGGTCGTAACTTAAAAATGTAGTAGAGCATATTCATCACCATGGCACGTTTTTTCACGGCGATTCTTATGATAGTAGTTAATTCTCTAAGTCAAGGTTCTTCTTGAACAGTAGCAAAACCCAGGGAACTAACAAATCATTACGTTTACCCTTCTTACAGTAATAATTGCAACTTAAATGGCCATCTTTTTTTTTACTGTAACGGAAATTCTGTACCTTGTTTTGCAGTACTTATCAAAATGCTATAGCATGCAGAGCAGAATGGAGGATTTTTTAAAGATTGTTTTTTCATACGTCATACGCTGTACTATAAGTATGTCTTGATAGGATAAAGCTGTAATAATAATATTAATCCAAATAGTAAATAATCCATACAGACTGCTCAAATAAAATGGCTAGGCAGTAGCGCCAAGCAGCAACAAGAACAGCATCCATTTAAATTATTCACGCAACACAAGAAAACTATATAATAAAATAAAACTAAACGTGTACGCTGATACATGATTTATGTTATAGTCGGAGAGCTGCGGTAGGGAAATTAATATTGATTATGCTATTATTATTATTACTACTACTCTATTGCCATAGTTGCCATTATTTCTAATTAATCGAAATCGTCATAATCATATTTGTTTTCAGTTTACAAGTGACACTCTGTTACGTTATTGTTATTCGCGTTTACCCAATCGCAACTGGATTTGTTCGAGAAATTTATCATCATTATCACTGTACGTAAAGTAGCCAAATATGTAATTCAACGGTAACTGTTTGAAATTAATTTAATTGTGTTAAGTGATTATTGTAATTGTTCCGTGTCTTAATCCTAATGGTAATGCGCGCACCGTTCAGAGGTGTTGCTCTCCTCATCTAATACGCTCGCCATGGGGATTCGGGAAGGGCGGAGAATAAAAACAAAACAATATGCGGATTTCTAATTGGAAAAGTGCAGTTTTTTCACACCTTTAGTACCTTGGTCAATTCTGAAGTCATTGGCCTTAAAGATGAGGTCATTGAAGCATTATAACATGAACAATGTAACCGTTATCCCTGAAACAATCATAATTATATCACTGTGCATTATTAAATAACTGTGAGTGAGGTAGCCATGGTGGATGGTTAAAATTTGAATATAGGGTGATACGCTGCACACCGGTGCACATACATGATTACGTTGGGTAATTATACAGAATGTCACATTGAAAGCTCTCGAACTAGGTTATGGCGGACGCCTCTTTTTTTCACTGGAGATGAATGAGTGTAGAGCAGAGAGGCAGAAAGACAGATGATTTGAAAAGGACATTGGAAATTGCATGGATTGCGTGACCAGCTTTACAGCTAATATTTTTGAATACCGTAATACAAATGCTACTATACGACTGCCATAATTTGCGGACAAAGGCACTGAGAGGCATTCACAGGGGAAAAAAAGTAAATGAAAAATCATCCCAAGGTAACAAAGATCAGAGTAGTTCTCTCTGTGATGGGGATAAGGTCAAAATTAATAATTCATCAAAAACATCAAGAGCATCGTGTCGCCAGAAGTTCTGCTCATCTTCTGTAGTACACAACTTTCATCTCATCCATCATCGTCGTCGGAAATTTTGACAATTGCTTGATTCGTCCCACCTTTCCATAAAGAACTGTCCCAATTAGCTACTAGTTGCAAATTGGGGCTCTTTCCTTCCTCATATTTTGCACCAGTGTCAGTTTCCAGTGTCTTCTTTTAATGTGTACAGTGAAGGAACGTTCTGAATTACCTATGGGCGAACTTTGTAATCTACATTTTACGAATTAATAATTAATTTCATTACACTCATGACGACAACGACCCTGCTGTCATCTCAGCGACTCTACTGTCTTTTTCTTCTTATTACGTCCATTTGCGTCAACATTGGCCATGGCAACATACCCGACCACTTCTACAAGCTTCCCCTTATCGGTAGTTACTCGTGTCTACTCTGCATAAAGTTGTTGTTCCTTACTAATCTCTAACGAAAAATTTGTGCAAAAAAGGCAATTCTAGGGGCGGAAGAGAAATCCGGACGGCGTCCACCTTGCTGGAACCTGTCCAGGCACGATCTCAGCTGGTAGCACTGGAGGGAGAAATGTGCGAAGGGGCATGCATCAGCTCCAGGGCTTGCGAATATTATGGCGGACGCGGATATGGCGCCTGTATCAATGGGAATGTATGCTGTAAATGTGAGCGATTCAGATCTAAGATTGCCCATCAGTTAACCACGGCATTCTGTTCATTAAAATTCTACACAAATTTTTTATGCAGTTGAACGCACGTGTGATGGAGTTTCCCGTGAGAAAATATCTTTCTTTACTTCCCCGGATTATCCGAACTTTTCCAATGACAGCATGACATGCAGTCATATGATTTATCCAAATGCTGATGTCTGCTCACTCAGGTAATGAATCACAATAATTGACCGTGAAATGTAAAGGCTTATGGCAACAATGGGCTGCTATAGCTGTGAATATTAATAAGTGGACCATGATAATAAATATCCTTTCATTTACACAATCTCTAATACTTGACAGAGTGGACTTTTTAGAGCTCAACGTTTCCAAAGCAGTAAAATTTTCAGGTGGCTTCTACAAGTGCATCAAGGACAATGTATTTATTTTGAATACGCTCAATGGACCGCACGAATCACTTTGTGAATTTCAAAACTACACAGGTAATACCGTGACCTTTACACTACAGGAAAAACTCATCTGACATAAAGGTTGCCAGGGAAGTCTTAATGATGATTCCTGATTTAATTGGTTTTCAGCACTGCTAACAGTAACCCCAAAAAGTACCAAACCCGTCACAATGTTGTTTGTGACGCAAAGTGATATGTTCCGCTGGAAAGTTAGAGTGACGCAACAGAACTGTAAAAAGGTGCCACCGTGGAAAAGTATGTTAAAAACTACCGTCATATTCTTTGTACGCACAAGGCGCAAATAAGAGCGGAAATTGCAATTGTTGTTGCTTCATAATTATAACAAATGTTCATAATTGACTTGGCTAATGTCAGATGAAGAGAACTGTGGACGGCAATTATTATTCGAGACTGCAGGACAGGGAAATCCTAACGAGGGCTTGCTGGTTGAGCACGCTGCAAAAGACGAAATTAAAGACTTCGTTGTCCCTTACGTTGTCAACGGTCAGAATGCAGAAAATCGGGAGTTCCCATGGTATGCAATCTA
>JAQFYD010001021.1:0-13918 GCA_034694225.1 Bourletiella hortensis
CTGCTGCTGCTGTGACTACCAGCACCGGTTTTATTCATGCGTGATGAGAGAGACAGTGACGCATCTGGATGGTCCTATACATATCCGTGAGTCCCAAAGATAACTCAACCACAGTTGATGATGCTCATATATGAAAGGCAAGTGCTTTGTAGATGAGATGCACTTTGGAGGAAATTTTCACTTCCATCGAACCTTTTCCCTTAAATTACTCAATGAATTCATTGTGTAGGGTCTGATACTGATAAGGTTACTTATGGTTCTGACCTACCAGCATAATCTGTATTCCTCTTCTTCTTCTTCTTTTGCTAGAACACTACGGATAGGCAGACTTGAGCCCTATCTTTTCCCTCTTTCTCTTTAGACTAAAGGGATTGGAAACGTGAGGAATCTCCCGCATTATTATTACACATATGTCTCAAAGTATGTACGTAGCGTAATGGTAGCCACTTGAATGAACGTGTTCGAGTGTAGGCGTCTGTCCATATGTGTGTGTGTGTGTGTACATGCTCCGTCCGCAAAGAAGGGAGGATTTCTTTGCCATTACATTCAAGCTTGTCCTACAATTTGACTAGCCACTTGTGTAGTGGGTAAGTTGACTTGAAGTGCTCCTGTATGCTTTCCTTTTTCTCATAGGAGCATTCTGTAATGAATGACGCAGTTTGTACAAAAGTCAGCCACACTTCACCCGCATTTTCTCCACTTTACCTTACAGTTTCTTCCATGTCCTCTATATAGCAGTACTTCTCGCATCATCATTGTATAAAGCCATCTCCGACGGCACTGCATTTATCCACACATTCCCTCTTGTCCTACATAGCTATAGCCACACATACACACATACGCAAACATTCATCTCCTACTTCCACCTAACTTCTACTACATAGCTACTGCCCGTAGCCCTGTCACGTACTCGGAACAGTCTATTAAAGTGAGCCACAAGTGGACAAGTTAAGTGTAAAAATGGCATAGGAATTCGTAATTTAAGGCATACTAGTCCTCTCTCGCTCTCTGAGTTCTGTTACTTTCACTCAGCTGCAACACTTTCTTTCTTGCCATTTTTCTCACATTGCTCATGCTGAAAGGCGAAGAGTTCTGTCTGGTGCGTACAAACAAGTCCAAGGGAAATGAACAAACTACTTTGCCTGCATAATAAGAACAAACAATTCCGTTTATATGAATGGGCGGCTGGGAAGAAATCATAGAAAGGAATGAATTTAACGCACGTGATTTAGAGTAAACGAAGGAAAAATGAGCCTCCAAGAATGGCTGAAATATAATCCCTACATGTAGAAACTAGAGTGGAAATATGTCCAACGTGAAAGCATGCTTCATATATTCAACAAGAACTCAAGTTTACATATTGGATTAAGAAGGTGGACTGCAAAGAACACCAAGTTAGAGGAGCACGAGGGAAAGAGGAGAGGTAGGGAGGGAGAGAGAGAAAAGGAAGGAGAAAGGAAATGTTTGTAGTTACAATCCATCATGTAGACAAGAATAAATATTCGGCTCAGGTTTCATGTTCATGGATCACTTTAAAGTCCTCCTACCCTCGGACCAGTCGTTGCTTTACTGCCAACTACCACTATTTCTACTAACATAGCAGTAGCAGTAGCTAGCTAAAAATGAGGCGAGAATTCATCCAAAAGCCAAGCAACATGGTACACAAACCACCAGTACACAGCTCCATGCCTCACGGCTGACTCTGTCAGAATGAGCTTGTCTATTACTTTCAGTAGTGCATGGATGCGTGAGTCCATGCATATGCATGTACATGTAATTCACATGCCAAAAAGGGAGAAGAAAATGTTTTTCCGGAACCCATGGAAAACCACGCACGTATTTTACCACACTATTCTAGATCGATAACAAGTTTCAAATAGTCCGTAGTAGTAGTAGTAGTAGCTGGTCTACTAGTAGTAGTAGCTGCTACCCTTCTTTTCTTGTTGCTCTTCCAAAGTCTTTCCGCTTTTGTATGGAATTTTCTACTTTTATTCACTTTTCATTCGTACATAATATGAGAAGAGGTCTAATATAGAGGAATATAGCTAGGATGGAGGAGAGTTGGCAGAAGAAACAGTGATGCAAGCTGTGCCATCACTCAGTCAAAATCATTTTCTTTTCCGCTGTGTTTCATCCCCACTCATATCACTCTTCTCCAGCAGCATAGCCTGCACAGATAGGAAAGGTAGGAAGAAAGTATCTATGTATATCATATCTGACTTTTTTTGGATTTTTCAATAAAGATGCCTCATATTGCACTCTCAAGTAGTGTGGAGAAAGAAAGCAACAGTGGAATATTAGTATTAGTATGTGACTGTTTGGAAGGCATATATGTTCCCAGAGTATCCTATTTATGTCCGCATACAGTAGAAGGTCTATCTATGAATGGATAAAATGAAGCTGATCCGAATGTTCAAGAAGACCCGAAAAGAAAGTCATGAGATATTGGGATAGATGAGGGAACAAATTGCATCACATTCTTGCTGACAGAAAGGGAGGAAATGGAGAATATATAAACGAGTTTTAACTTGTATTATTGCCAACCTGCTTCTGCAAATGTGAAGCAGATGCAGGGAAAAACTTTCTCCCTGCCTGTACACTACATAACAGACATGTGGATTAAATTTCAACCTTTTCAAACTGCTAGTATTCAGATTAAGGAATTTTAGATGGGAATCTCCGTCGGATGAATCACGCTTTGCGTAATGTACCATGGTGAATTAATACTATTAGATTAAGGTTGGAGAAGAAGAAGAAGAACATGACTTGACATGAAAAGGAACATGAGGACATGACTTGCTGTAATTGAGCAAAGGACTTACTTGATTCTTCATCATCATCACAGTTCAAAGTCTAGACAGTAGTTATTTCCTCCTTCAAAAGACTTATGGTTATTACCAAGAGCGTGTAGCCAAGCAGTAGCTAGTAGTAAACTAGTAGTTTCTACAATTTTTTGGATGGCCACATCAGAAGAAGAGGTAGAAAGCATCAAGTCTAATAGTTCCCTACGTAGAGAATGTACGGATTTCAAGAGACTTTCAACAACAAGGAGAAGTAATCTTCCCTTATTAAACACCGCTCACTGCTGTACCACACTACTACGTATAGCTACCTCGGCCGCCAAAATCATAGCTTTAACTAGAATTCTCCATGTCCGAATGGTTATGATATAAAGGAAAGTTATAACATTCCTCACACGCTTAATCATACTACCCTTTCCCACATCTTTCATCACACTTGCCTCAGCTATAGTTGTTATAGCTGGTAAGTTTCATACTCAAGAATCTTTGAAGGAAAGAAGAAGAAGAAGAAGAAGGAGAGGGAAAGTATAGTGGATAAGGTATTAGTAAGACAGGTGGAGAAATGTCTCCTCTAGCGCCTTTACCACATTTCATTCCCATACCTGCATTTCCTCATTTTAAGTACTTCATTCCATCACTTCCTTCCCTATTCAGACTACTGTAGTAGTACTCTCTTCTTCTCTCATCTTTCCCTTTACATCCTCTTTTCCCTTCTCTTTCTCTCTCTCTCTCCCTCTCTCTTTCCACAGATAATGTAATCCTCTAGTGCGGAATGGCACATAAGACGCCATGCTACATGGTTTTAATACAACTACTATGTAAGACATTTGATTTGGAACCATATGGAAACAGTCTCTTTCTCTCTTCCGTCTACTAGCTCTTGCTCATCCAAATGGACACAGACAAATGGCCCGTTTCATACACGATGGAGCAGGAAAGGGGAGAAGAAGACTCTGTGCCAAGATTTAGTGCAATAGATGAGTGAAAAGCACACGGTCATTAATACTTCTTAAAATAATGGCTCATTGGACTCAAATAATAAACGGGACCATCTGCTCTTCCTTCTTCATGGCTGACGTCAATTCTTACACGACGCTCGCAATAATAACGACGGATGGAACGCACAAATTCCGGAGGGACGAGTGAATCACCATTACATGCATAGCATCTTGTGAGAAAAGCTCTTTTTTAATGTTAGCTACCTTCCAATGGAGACGGTAAGAAGAGTGGAACTGGAAGGAAATAATGGTAAGAACTAGAGCGGGAATAGCTACTACTGGAAGAGTGGGAAAAAGACGCATGTGTGAGGAATAGGTAGTTGAATAGTATTCTAGTAACATTTAGCTGGTCGGAGGAAAGGCGGAAGAAAAGACTATGGGATTATAATGGATTAATCCAGAACAGTTTTACGGAATCACAAGAATTTGGCTAATGCAAACGACGGTTAGAGTGGTTGGTTCCATTCCCATTGTCTTAAGTCCTCCTTATTTCTCAAAGAAGCAAGAAGTGTAGACCCCATATGAACAGATTTGTCCCGATCGGATCGTGCAATTCCAGTCAGCCCTCAAGATTGGAATCTATTATTTTTTCTGCATATTTCCTTGCTTACTTCCCTTCTTCAAAGCGTACTAGCTACTATCTTATGTGGCCTTTTTGAACATTTTTTTCATGTACATGGAAGGGGTTCATGCATGTGAGCGTTTCAGTGTGTATACGCTTTCAGGTGAAAAAAAATCTAAGGCGAGGACGATTTCGGTCATTGATATACAGATGCGAGCTACTAGTAGCAGCGCTGATGCTAGTAAAATTTGCTGTTTCAGTTGTTCAAGAGAAAATTGCTTTTACTGAGACGAAGAATAGAGAGAGAGAGAGGGAGAGAGTTCGGTAAGAAGAGCTCCTCCTCTTCTTCTTCTTTCTTGGGACATAGAAAGAAGAGATGCTGTAATATAAGATAGAAGAAGAAGCTTCTCTCCGACGGTGCATTTATTTCAGTCCATTAAATTAACCAGTCAGCCATTGAAGCGTATAGCTAGTAGTATGCATGAGGATGGAAATTTTTTTGTCCAATCGTCGCCTGAAAGCACCTTTTCCTCCCCAACTTACAAGCGCCTCAAGTCATATTTTCAAAATGGCAATTTCCTAAGTGAAAAATTTTCTTTCAGTTTTTAGGGCTCTTCTTCTTCTCGTCTTTCCTTTTTCTTCTAGCGTGTGAAAATTTGAACGCTAAGCGCACTAGGCGTGTAGAGAGGACTAGTTCGGGCCTATTGTCTCCGCTGGTGTTAGATAAATAAAAGGAGCGGAATGATAAATTGCACCAACTTTCTACACATTTCCCATCATTCTATGCCCTGTAGATTATTAAACATATAAAAAGGGAGCTATAGGTACAACAGTAAGACCTTCCATAATGTTGACTAATGTGACAGTCCTTTACCTGAATCCTTGTTACAACAGCCCCTTGTGGAATTTTCCATCCATTTCATTCTCATTATAAAGAAAGAAGGAAGGGAAGAAAGAAAGCAAAAACAATTTGTGTGGATCAGTCTCATTTTTATGGAATTTGTTTTTCAACAACTGATTAAATCCTTCCACTAGATTGGCTTCTGTTTATGTGGAAAACACGCTCAAATATTATCCCGGGTCATTGTTTTTGTTGTTTTTTCGTTATCCTTGTTGACGTAAATTAAAGCATTAGGAACAGTCAAGAGCAGTAGGTAGTTTGAAACAAAAGTTTTAGTTGGACTGACTGCTAGAAGACTCGGTTGGAGAAAAACTTATCCCAGCTCTCGTTTTCTCTCTCTCCTATACTATGGATCTACTTTTGTGGACTATTTTTGTGACAGGTGGTGGTGGTGGTGGTGATGGTGGCAGTGGTACAGTGCTATTTTTGTCTCCTGGATTTGTTTTTTTAGACTTTTGAGATTTTCCAAGCTAGGCAGACGAGGAAACATCAAAGTATCCATAGGGGGCATCATATTTTATGTCAACTTGTGTTACTTTACTTTACTTTCAGTCAGCGAGTCTTACATGGCGATATTCCGACCACTCCTCCTCACCCCAGCATGGAACTAAACATACTGTGTGGATTGGATGCTACAGTGGTAGCATAAGCTCATGCTATTTTTTGAATGTCAGGGCCCTTTCTTGGAATATTGGACAAAATCTACGAAAGAAGTACAGGGGGCCGACGCATGTAATTAATTTACTCGTTGAATTATAGTATATTACATGCTGCCCTTGCTATAGCAGCCTCGTTGAAAGCAGAGCAGAAGGATTTGCGCTATACTTTGAGCAATAATGTGTTGAACAGAAGCTGAGGAAACTTTGCTCGTTGCATTTGAAAAAGTTATAAATGAGTTTCTGGATCAAAGTTTCATGGGAATCAATTCCTCTAATTCAATCAATCGAAGAATTTATAGCTTTGCAAGAACTTTCACTTGGCAAGGTCATAAAGCATGCAGAAAATTTTCTTCTACTTCCATAGTAGCAGCAGCGAGTGTAATATAAGTGGCTAGTAAAGTAGTAGTTCCCAAACAGTTCCGCTCCATACGTCGGACTTTTACAGCGTATATGGGAATCCATTGAAGGAGGCGGAGAGCAGTAGCTAGTAGATGGTTGCCGTAAAAATGGAAACTGGACATGTGGGGATATGAGATGATGGTAGATGTTGGCTATGGAGCATATATACACTTATACTCCAGGGATCGGATTTAATAACTTGCTTTCCTCCTATTCTTAAGGTTCAAGAACATCTCTGAAGATGATGAGAAGGTTCATCCTATATGGTCTCACAGCTTGTTGGGACTTTCTCATGCATGCATTCCAAGCTGTTCGTATAGTATAAGACTAATTCCAGTAAGGTTTACAATGTTCATCATTGTATATGAAGCTTAAGCTGTAATCCGTTTCACATGAGCATCCGCCGGAGTCCCGTGTGAGTCATTTCTGATATAGTAAGTTCCTCTTTTCTGTTCATCTAATCTAACTGTGTCTTGAGTGTATGCCTCGAAGCAGGTAGTGATGTAATATCCGGACATACTTGTAACCTTATATCCACGACGGTTAACTGTTATTTCCATGGATGAACACAACAACTATGCTACATTTGACTAAACTTATTCTTTGCTGTTTCCGTAGGCAACTAAAAAATGTTTTCCATAATATGGCTCTCAGTTTGGCATGCTTCATGTATGTACATGCATGCCATACGTGCATTGTTCCTTAATTGCATTTAGTTTCATACTCATGCATATTACAATGTCTGATAAGTGCGTGAGAATGAGGTCAGATGTGAGGATTGATTAAGAATCAAGCGCAAAATATGAAGATGTTTAGGAAGTTGGGAGGTCATTTCAAGTACAAATTAACAACTTTTTGATCATTTTTAGGTGAGTTAAAAATTCTCTTCGGTAGTTGGCCAGTCAGAAGGATAAAGCGGCCCAAAAATTAACTTTTTTTATCAAATGTCAACAAAGAGCGTGTCAAAAAAATGTAGCTTTTATCGTTCCACTACTACTTGTGCCCAATAATAAAACTGTGTAAAAGAGGAAACGTCAATGTCGGTGCATACTAGAATTAAGCCCCATTTTTTTTGTTAACAAACCTTAACATCGTAAGTGCACTTTGCGTTCATGATGCCGCCTTTTATCCTGACTATGTATTACACTGATGCAATTTGCAAGTGCCTCTAATCTCGACAGCATCTCAATGCTATATGGCTGTTGTATTCCCACTGTCTAGATCATTATTACCGTAGATCTCTAGCTATAAGCGTGATCCCATATAAAGGCCAAGTACTTGTATGCAAAGTAAGAGATGAGAAATAATTGCAAGTGGAAGGGACGGTCTGCCTTTGGTTTAGTTACTGTAACTATAGAAAGTCCTTTTCAGTGCCGATTTCATGCTGCGTAATTCAGAGACATGCAAAGCTCTATTTATGATCAATCTTCTAACAACAATAATAATACATTCCACCTTATCATGATTATTATTGTCCGACCGAGAGTTTCCATCTGAATCAAATTTTGTACACTGTACCGTAATTGGGTCTCTGCAGCCCAATACTAATACAATTTGCCTTACTTATTACTTGTAACCGAGGAAAAAAGAAGGTGATGCAATCAGAATCTGACAACATAATGAAAGTTAATCAGAAAAGTCATCGAAGCTACCGCCATGCCAAAGTAGTTCATTTAGTTTGTAAGGTATGTTAATGCATACAAATTAATATCGCTTCTTTCCCCTCTCTATGTGATCCCTAAATTACAATTTTAATCACATTCTAAACCCTGTTTAAACTACTACTACTACTTCTTTCATCCAACTTTCATTAACTATACAATAAGTACCCTCTTATAGATTGCTAATTAGCAATCCAACCATACCGCCTTCCGACGCGGTAGCCATGCATCTTATTTACGTCCACTACCTGAGGTAAGTGCTTGGGATTATCAAAAAAATGAAAAAGTAGTAGCCATAGAATCTTGTTTCGGACACTGTTTGGGTCATAAATCTGAAGGGCAATTGTTTCTTTAGCTTGACTTAAAGTCATGCAGAACGTTCCTCGGAGCGCAGTCAAGAGGTAATGTGGGTGATGGAAAAATTCAATGCTTGTGGTAGGTTAATTCCCTATAGATTTTACCCAGATTGTAAGAGAGAGTTATGAGAGTGATCATTTTTCTCAAGCTGATGACGACTGTCAGTGGTAGTAGTAGCAACTGCTACAGCCTTTGGGAAAATCGAACACCTCTTGGCTTTTATGACTCACGTACATTATGGGGAGGGAAACGAAGACGAAGAAGTAGCAGTTACTTTGACGGAAGTGAGTTCAACTCTAGTAATTACCCCTCATCTCCCAGCCAGTTTCACACACACACACACACACACATTCGCTCGACGATTTTGCTCGCCGTGAATCGCGATCGTCGCTTGTGAAGGTGTAAAACTTGGATTATGAATCCTCATAATGCATCCCCCTTCCATTCCCCTCTGTCACACGTTAAAACATGATGGCAATTATTCGAGTGATCAAATGGTACAAAAAGCTGGCAAATTCAGAAGCTCTCACAGAACTCAATCAACTTTTCACCTTTTATGTATTACAGCCCTGCCATATAGCTGTCCTTTTACGCATGCAACCGACTGACTAGAGATTTAGTGAGGAAAGCTAGAATTTTAATCAACCATTTCTTATGCAAAAGACCCAATCCGTCCGAGAAAAAATTAACAACTGAGTTCCTTTGTTAAAGCAGATCGGGGTTAAGGTTTGGCAAGCAGTACTATATGACTTCTCTCCGTCGCCTCATCTGGCATTTGCAAATTCGAATAGCTATAATGTATTTAATTGGCGCATCTATATTACTGGCGTTAGTTGCATGCTGTACTTGGGAACCTCATGTAGTAATGACATCCCTCAATACTTAACTGGCTTGTTCCGTAGTTGTTGTGACAATATAATAACAGTAACACAATGAGACTTCACTTTCAGTTTGTTCATATGGTGTAACAGCATAGTAATGGTAATGGTACATGCATGAAACCCTGTTATGCTCATTTTAGATAATGATACGTTGTTATAATGATTATTATTATTATTACTTACCGGCGAGATCTGAAACTAAAACCTGACCTGATGGCATTAGCCGTCCAACTCAGTCATCATAATAGAAGAAGAAGCACGTCGTTCCGTTGCATTCTTACGAACGTAAGCAGAACTTTGTTGCTCCTTGTCCCTGTGCAATTTTGCCCTTTCTTCCTATCTGTTTTTTTGGGTGCAAAAATTGGATAGGATCATTGCACGGATAATTATTATTTCTGGTTTTCTCTTTTTTTCTCTCTGCCTCTCTATCTCTCTGTGCTGTATTTTATTTGCATTTACAAAGAAAAACTAATCAGAGAGTTAATGACGTTGTGTATGTAAGATTGCTCCAGCGGCAATAATTCATGGGACTTTTGTTGTTATTAGTAGTATTGAGCCTAGGTTATGTTTGAAGTTGACAGAAACGTGTAGCATAGGTCTGGCTTCTTCTACAAGGTGGAACGAACTGAATAGCAAGCATCTGGGTTGTTGCGCCTTTGTAATATGAATGGGACATCAGTACCACGACTACTACTTATTACACTCAATTGCCAACTTGAGGGTTTCACATGGTATATATGACTGAAATGGCGTCGTATATATTATTGTGATGTGATACTACTACTATGCATCAAAGCCGCTAATGTCCTCGAAACTAAACTGCTTTGATGCCCACATCGCAAAGAACCTCTCTGTGCTTTATGTATTTCATGGAATGAGCCAGCCCGTTCGTAAGAGGCACAGTGAGTAAATCGTAGATAGGAAAACGTGACAAAGAATGTGCAAAAGTAGGAGAGGGATGGATGGAGTGTGGTACAGTTTAAGTGTAGTAAGAGTATGTTACACCGTTAGTAGCAGTTATCACAATTGAGGAACACGTTTGAGAGTTGCAATTGTATACGGACACCTCATTCCAGACAAGATCCATTCACTGCCCGCCTTTTATTGCTTCTGATTCGGTTAGTGCCCTCATAGCTAAATTACATTCTTAGGGGATCAAAACCCTTAACGGCAGACTAAATCACCGATGCGCCATTCAATGGACTCATATAATAATGTATAGGGACCTCCGACACTACAATACTAACTCACGTTTCCAGCTTCTCAAAGCTTAAAGCCCTGCTCTCATACACATCCCTTCACTTTATAGGAGTTTACACAGGCAGTCTCAAGTGCGAATCAAATTTATTTTCCTGTCCTCTCACACACTAACTGTACACATGTCTTCTAATTTACTGCATTCAATTTTCACCCGCTTTGTTTGATCAAGCAAATGTCATAACTTTGAGATTCTTCACAATCCTTTTGTATGATCTGGAGTCCCTGTAGTGAGATGCCTAGATTTTGACGATAATGATCCTTCTCTCGTATCCGATCCAATTCAAAATTCTGCCAATTTCATCACCTATCCTGGCTATACTTTAAAAACCGATCTGGCCCTCACAGACGGGGTTCTACACATGGAGAGCTATCTCCACCAAGCGAAACGAATTTGTGTAATTTGGGGATAAAATCCAACATGGAGGAGCCATACAACTAAAGGGGCTTAAAGATTCACAGTTTCGTCCTAAAATGAAGTGTTAGTAGAGCGAGGCCTCGTATAGTTTCCATGATGATACTAATACTTGTACATATGTGTGATAACAATCATTGAGTAAAGCACGGCGTCATTCTCGACGGGGAATAAAAATAGGCATAAAAAGCATCTTTAACGACCCGGGGTTGAGAAAAATACAGGAAAATACTAAGCACATGTCAAATCATCAATGATGTCGTCATGTTAGTTTTATAGGAAAAAACAGAGACAGAGCAAGAGAAAGAGGGATGCTGAGGATTATTATTGCACCCTCCTCCTGGCTTAACTTTCCTTGAGGAAAGGCGGTGGCAGTAAAACGTCTCCAATCTTCCTAGAAAATTTTCCAAAAGGAGTCATAAAACCAACTCCAGTCATTTCCCTGCACGAGATGTGGAAGCTGAGCTCATGTTATTGAGTAAATACCAGGGATATATTGTGTTGCTATGGATGGAATGAGAAGAGCAAGAGAAATGTAACAGTGAGAGCGATATACAAAAGTTAGCGGATCATCATCATCATCATCATCAGTACAGAAGAGAAGAGCTCACACGCTTTACTGCCAAATAGGCTTTGTTATGTTGGCCTCTAACAGTCGCACGTGAATAATAGAAGCTTTAATTCGGTCATGTATTATCGCAATAGCTATGCATTTCAGCTTTAAAGACACATAAAGCAGCAAAAGTCGTGCCAACAAGCTGATACGCTGGTATATCAAGGCGGTGCACAATGGGTGATTGCCAGAATGATTAGACTCAAAGGCATACAGGGAACAAAAGGTAAATGAAAAGCAAGGAATCTGAGTCCTATGTATACAAACACACATAAATAAGTACATTCAATGTCCAGAGCCAATTCCTCCTTCCTGATGCGATGGAAGTAGCTATACATTTATATGTCCGCACCAGGCTCACACCTCATTCACAGACGGGCTATGTGGATTCTGGTTTCTGGTACAAATTGCCGCTAAATATTTCTCAAAACGGGTGAGAATATAGTGCAGCAGCGTAGGGTAGACGCTTTTCTGTAACACTTCTTTGCTCACTCATAAAATACTAACAACTTCCCATCTTCTGCTGTTCTTGCCTCTTCCGACTCAGATGTTGCAAAGCTGACTGACTGACGATAGGAACGAACCTTTAACTATATGCACCATTGCTTCTCGTTCCTTTATGGCAACAATAACAAACAACTCCTGTTTACCTCAGCTGTTAGCTTTTAATTAGGACACACAAGGATAGTAAAATATTTCCAAGGGTCCACAACAGGCTCAGACACGCACAAGTAGTAATCTTATCTGATCAGTTAGAATAATTCTCATTAGCCACATTTCTTGCACGTTAAGAATAAGGAAAACACGGCAGTTTCAAAGCAGAGGAAGTTACCATATGTAAGATTTCATATGACAAGGAAATAACGTGTATAACGGCATCACATATTACTTACTCACTCTACCTGGAGCATTTACTTGATTAAAATTTTGTTCACACATTTTCCGTCTCCTTAAAAGATTAAATGATGCCCTCATACAAACACAACGGCTTACATTTCCCAGGAAAGCAAGAAAAATTACTAAATTTTTGCATGTCCAATGAATTATTTGGCACTCCCAGTACTCCCTCTCATGAGTTACAGCAATGACAGACGGCGGCGGATAAGGCACACAAACTGTGTGTGAATTCAGGGTTGAACTTGGATTCATCAAAGGAGTGGCGGAGTTTTACTGATTTTTGTAATATTTTTTTTTACTTGTTGCACTTCCTGAGAAGCGCAGAAGAAGAAGAGGAGTATTAACCATGAGAGATTTACTACTTGGAGTTCAAGGATAGAAGAAGAAGAAGAAGATTCTTTTAAAGTTTTCCTAACCCTCATAACGTGTGTGAGTATGAATGTCTGCGTATGTGTGTGTGTCAGTTTGTGTGATCATTTACTACATGGCTTTACACAAGTCCTTTTCAATGCACAGAAGGACCGTTATGTAGCGCCAATGTCATGCATTATCGTAAGGCAAGTTTAAAAGCTACAATGTTATTATTGTCATAGGATATGAATAGATGCTACTGTGTTTTAAGAATGCTACAAGGAAAGAAAAAAGTCGTCATCGTCCCTCTGTCCGCTGCTGTGATACGGAAGAAAATCCTCACTTTTGCATTGCTTCCCATTTCATTATTATCACATATCATCCTCGTCCCGTGGTGTGTATGAGAGAAACACCTGTTGCAAAAACTCCATTCTCTTCTTCGTCTTCTTCTTCATCATCTTCGTCTCCCTCCGAAGCATTTTCATCATCATTATATTTTATTGCTTTTCTATTTTACATGTGCTACACCGAACAGTAACTTTTCAAACTCTGTTCCTTTCAATTTGCTCCACAAATAGTTCTACTACATAGAAAGGCAGACAAGAAGAGAGAGAGAGAGAGCGAGCGGGGAGCCAGCAGTTAGCCAAAGTTGGTTCAGTTCTTTCCTGTACATCCGTACTGTCAGAAGCACCTGTCTGTCCGATCCGTATGTCTATTTCTACTACGGAAGACAAGTAGAGATAGAAGTTATATAACTTCTCTATCTCTTTCTCTCTCTCTCCTTCCACATCTGTTAAAAGGCAATGGAAGAGAGTCCTCAAGTTTGAAGTTTCCTGACTTTTCTTACTGCTGCACTCAGCATGAATACTGACTGTACCGAGCAAAATGGTCCACCTGGATCTTCCATAACATAGCATCCTTTTGAATTGTTTATTTAAGCTTGTTCTCCTTCTTCTCACTCCTTTAAAATTTTAAAACCGACTTTTTTAGTCCGTCTTTCTCTCATCTTTGCTGCTGCTAACAGTAAGGGAAAAAATCATTGCTATTTCTGTTGTTGTTCGTTGAATCGTATGTAGGTACCGCTGGAAAGAAGAAAAAGTGCGAGTATGTATAAAAATAAAATGTTGATAGCTGATTTTGAGCACTTTTGACAGGATATACTTAGG
>JAQFYD010001022.1:0-13914 GCA_034694225.1 Bourletiella hortensis
CTTGCGGTCGGTGACGGATTTCTTGCAAAATTAAAGCTGTTCTAAAAATTAATCTGAAATCAGTTGTGAAGTTGTGATTCAAAGGCTGTGTGTGACAGCTAAAATTCTATCAATCTGGCTGCGTCTGTGGGAACAAAATTGGTAACTTAACTCACCGTACTGACTATTTTCTTTTCGTTTGCAAAATACCGTATACGTGGAGTAACGTGATTTCATTTGAATATTTATGTACCTTAGGTTCCTTTAGTTAAAATGGGGAAAGGTACACTGGAATTCGTTCAGAACGCTTTGAACGGGTGGCTTCGGCCAAAACTGTTAGGAGAATCTTGGGACAACATCGGTCTACTCGTTGGGTCAGGTCGATATGCTGCGAGTGAGAAGCCAGTAAATAGCATTCTTCTTTGCAATGACTTGACGACTAAAGTGGTCAACGAAGCTATCACGAAAAAGGTTGACCTCATCATTGCATATCATCCTCCAATTTTTGCTGCCCTCAAAGCGGTCGGATATGGATCTTGGAAGGTAATGATTTTTTTGAACAATAAGGCATTGAAGATGTACAGCAGTAATTACTGTAAAAGTTTCGAAATTGATTATTGTTGTTGTAGGAACGAATAGTTGCAAAATGCCTGGCATACGATATTGCCATTTATTCGCCCCATACGACTTTGGATGCTGTAGTTGGAGGAATTCATGACAGAATTATGGACCATTTTAGTAAGGACTGCTAGACTTATAGCATTCGAACTAATTGTTATAAGTTTGTGTGGAAATAGTTATGAAGTCACTGATGATCATTATGATTCTAATTTTTAGAATCAGATTTAGCGCAGTCAGAGGCATCCCTGGAAACGATTACTACGGCACATATTGACAAGTCATGCAAAGGAATCGAGTATGTGTCAACAGCTGAAAATATTTCGCTGTTATACTCTTCTGTTCCTTTCGGAGATATCAGTACGGTATCCATTGGTTTCGACGTGAAAAACCTTGTTAATGGGAATGGCAACAAAGCTACGCTCCGTGTTTATCCTCTGAAAGAAAATACGTCGGAAGGGTTGGAGCAGGTTCAGGAGTTAGCGAAAGCTCTGAATATTCCTGATTTCAGGTAGGTTTTTGTCATCACAGTTTTCTAAGTTGCGATGGCAACGATTTTCACGAGCAACTTAATTTTGTTTGCAGTTCAGCTGCAGAAGCACCACCAGCAGCTCTAGGTGGTGGTCGAATTCTAAGGTTCCTGCGACCCATAGCTCTGGATAATATTGTTGAGCGTCTGCGAGCATGTACAGGAGTTCAAAAGATAAAGCTTGCACAGGGCCCTAGTAAGTTGTAGTCCTCACATTTCCATTTCGGATTCATTTTCAAAGGACGGACAAATTAATGAGGAATTTTAATTGATAATGTAGAAACTGAGATTCAGAGTATTGCTCTTTGTGTCGGTTCTGGAGCATCCATACTAAAAGGTCTTGAAGTTGACGCCGTTGTGACAGGTGAAATGACCCATCATGATGTCTTGGATTGTCTCGAAGCTCAGCAGACAGTCATACTTTGTGGTCATGCGGACTCGGAGCGTCATTATTTGTCCACCCTGAGAGAAATCGTCAAGATCATTACCCAGTGTCCCAACGTTTATGTTTCTGAAGCAGATCAAAGTCTGTTTCGGTTTGTGTAGAATAGTTGGGCAACTCCACTACACAAATAAAATTACTTCTGTTTTTTCTCGAAGAAGTTTAAAACGATCGCCACGGGTAGATACTCGTGGCGTTTTCTCATTTACTTTAAATTATATGTTGCGTACGTAAACACTATTGAAAGTCTAGTTTACGAGCTGGGGCTTGTAATCCGAGGTAGTTGAATTTTGAAGCAAAAGTGGCCAATCTGAGAGTAAATTATTCTACGAATTTTCCTATTTGAAATCCTTTTGATATGCACTGGTTTGTTGTTTTGCATATTAAATTGATTTGGAAGTATATTTGACCTGTTAGTAAATTAAAAAGTAATGAGGTATTTCAAAAAGTTAGTGCTTTTGTCGATTGCTTACTTGACCGCCTTTGCTTTTCATCATCCCACAATATACAGTTGTGAGGTTGAACTGATGTTATGGCCGTAGGACTTCATGTCGGGAATTGTAACGAAGCAGTGACTATGGCTCTATGCTCGCACCCTCGTTTAGCCATACAGTATTTAAAGCGCAGAAAGGAAAGCTTTTCCTGCAATCGAATCAAGAACAAATTACTGGAATACGTCAAATCCTTGAGAACCGATTTACACCAGTTCGCCCGACGAGCGGAACAAGATCCGGTTTATCTTTGGAACAAAGGGATACAAAATATTCTGCGATGTGCTTCAGCAACTTACTCACTCCCGTTCGTTATTGTACAGACGGACGAAGAGGACGCTTCCTGTAGCCTCGAAGCTGCTCGAGGGTTTCACAAATGGCTGTCAAAGATCGTAGGCATCATGTTGATTCTACGATGTGCTCTTTTTTGCGGTACGTTGGCCGACAAGGATATGTGGTTACAGAATGGTCATTTAACACCATACGTGGGTTCCTTTATGATGTTCTTATCGGCTTGCGTAATGGTGATAGCTGACATCTTGTCCGTTCATTCGTTTCGAACTGAAATTCCATCCTTCTACAACGCAATCAGTCACTTTAATCGATCATTTTGTTGTAAGCCTATTCACCAAGTCTGAAGCTATGGTAATCAATGTGTAAAACACTAACTATGAACTGATTGTTGGTTCACTTGCAGCTAAATTTGTGGGAGTACCCACCATTCTTCACGTTTATAAAGACCACAAGATGATGAAGGTTGCCGGAATGTCCATGTTTTCTTTTACAGTGGCACCATTTCACTCGGCGCTAGTAATTTACCAGCATCACGACTTTCCTGGCTTGCTTGCATGGTACTTAAGCGATTTTAATTGCTGTATCCGCCTAGCAGCCGGCCTCACTGACTGGTTGTTACTCGTAGCCGGTTCACTACTCAACTTAGCTTTCGTCATTATCATAATTGAAGCTGCAGTTACCATCACACTTATTACAACTTCACTGCGGTGAGACATTAGAGCAAGAGACGTTGTTGCATTATGCATCCAAAGCGCTGACAAATCATCAATGGTTGATTACTATTTTCAGATCATGCAAGAATATTCACTGGGAAATCCGACGATCGCATCATATTCAAATGGAAATAATGATGAAGGAACATGCTCGAATCGTTCGCTTCTTTCTACCTACGGCAGTAGCCGTTACAATGACTATCATCGTGACCTCTAACTGGCAGCTGGTGACAGCTCACGAAACTCTCTTGGGAACTTGTCATCCATGTAGATACATTTTACTGTGTGCGTCAAGTTCCATTGCCCTGGTAATGATCTTCCTTGCCGTTAGATTTGCGGAACGACTTCGATCCGAGTCAGAAAGCTTATTAATGGATCTGCAGACGGCAGCAGTGGTACGAGCAACGAAGTTCAACATCATTTGGCGTGATCGTACTGTATCCTATACTTCCTATCCTGGGGGGACGTACGCTCTGAGGCGAATGTTCCGAAGACTTCCGTTGCGAATTCGGATTTACCCATTCTTCTGGATTCAAAATGGCTGCGGCCTGACAATAGTTCAGGAGACAATAGAAAATACCGTAAATGTTGTTGTTTTAGCTGCATCTCATGATGTGGCCAAGTGGCTGTTGTAATTAACGGCAACATTCAAGAGCATGGGGCGTTATAAAGCCGTTACCGTTACAGCATGTTAGTATTCCATCTTATATACCATGCGGAAGGCGTTCCCAATCTTTTAAATTCGCATTTTTTAATCAGAGGGCAGTGTATCAAATGCGACGTGTACTTAATCTCAATGAACAGCAGCAAGCCTGTAGTCATGGAAACGCCTGAGTAACCCAACAGTATTTTAGATGGCTTCTTATAATTTGAAAAGTGGGCAAGCAAGCGACATAATCTAAGGAATTGCATGCTTTTTACATGATTGACCCCCTGAAATCCTTCCTCCAGCTATAATAAATTTCTCCGAATTTCTGCGTTTTAATCTCTTACCAAGTCTTATGTGCCGAGCTTGTTATATTACGGTCCGATAAAGCCACGGGTAGTTGCTTTTTCCACGTCTTTCTACTCGGTTCATGTTAACCTTCATTTAGCCGCCTAGTAAACTCGCAGCTTCTGAATCACAACCATGGCGTCATGGTACTCCTGCCTCCATCCAGTCTTACAATATTTCACCAGCAGCAACGACAAATGGTCGCCCTGCAGAATAAAGAATACTCTGAAATCATGGAAGGAGGACGCGTCTCAGTTTGTCCAAGCAGCGAAAAAAGATCCGGTGTTCATGTGGGACAAAGGTGTACAAAATCTTCTTTGGTTAGCTTCATCAACATGCTCTGTTCCATTTGTACTCATCCAGAAGACTGAAGAGGGGCCGACGCCGCTGCTTAACCTTCAAGCCTCTCGCGGGTTACACAAGTGGCTGACCACCATTGTAACGGCCATTTTGTTTCTCAGATGCTCCATTCTTCAGGTCACTCTACTCGACAGAGACATTTGGGTAGAAAATGGCCATTTAACATCATACGCAGGCATCTTCATAATGCTTGCTGTGTGTTCCATCGGGCTCATGATTCAGATATTCACTATTTTCTCATTTCGGAAACAAATCCCAGCCTTTTACAATGCAGCTCATGAATTCAGTCGGTCATTTTCTCGTAAGTCGTTGTCATCATGAAGAGGGCCATGTTTGTAAAATATTTTCGGCTAATAATATAGTGTTTGACTTCGTCGTAGGAAAACATGTGGGCGAAGCAGGGATTCTTTATTTGTACAAGGAGAGCATGAGGATGAAGTTGGCATCGTTGTCCGTGTTTTCTTTGATAGTGACACCATTCTATGTGGCTCTACTGATTTATCGTATTCACGACTCACCTGTCGTTCTTGCGTCGCTGCTCTTCACCACAAGCTACAATGGCCGCCTTGCGCTCATTTTTATTGACTGGCTCATTCTTGTAGCTGGTTTCCAGCAGAACTTGGCTCTTTTCTTTATAACTTTAGAACCTGTGATTAGTATTACACTAATCACAACTCATCTGAAGTGAGATTATTACAATTATTTGAATTTGCATCCATGTTGTCACACTGCCGTTAGTACTAAGACAATTCGTTACGTTTAGGTCACGGAGGGATATTGACTGGGAAATTCGACGACGTTACCACATCCAAATGGAAATACTAATGAAGGAACATGCTCGAATCCTTCACATTCTCCTTCCCGTGGCAGCTGCCGGTGCTATGACAATAGCTGTGACTGCTAACTGGCAGCTAACGACTGTTCACAAAACTCATGTCGGGTCTTGCAATCCCTGTCGCTATTTAACACTGTCTATAACAAGTTCTTCGATCCTTGGGGTTGCCTTTGCTGCTTTCAAATTCGCCGAACGTCTTCGCTCTGAATCCGAAAACTTATTGGTGGATCTACAGACGGCAGTAGTGAGACAGGCAACGAAGCTGAACATCATATGGCGTGATCGAAGTAGTTCATATCCTGGTGGTACATGTACTCTGAGGCGGATGTTCCGGAGACTACCGTTACGAGTTCGGATCTACACCTTCTTCTGGATAAGAGACGGATTTGGACTCACGTTTGTTCAGGAAGCCATTGAAAACACGGTGAATGTAGTGGTAATGGCCAAGACGAAAAATGTTGCCAAGTGGCTGCTCTAATTATTTTTTCGGTGCAATTAAGCTAAAAATCTACCCAAAATCAAGCCTCGCATCATCCTAATGAGTTGAACAATCAAGACAGAGTGGTTCTAGACATGGTTAATATTGATTTAGGGGTAGCTTTCGTTTAATTTCAGGGACTACTAAAATGTTTTTAATAAATTTAATTTGGAAATATTGGTACCGAACAGGAAGCTGTTCGAGGCATGCTCTGCTATCAGCTTTTTAGGACTCTCGATGGTCCTTTTAAGATCGTCCATGTGTGACGAAATTTGTACCTAAGACTTTATAAACTAAGCGCTGGCCAAATTTGGTCAAAGTGGCCTCAAAGCGACCGCAATCGAGTATTGTTGTGCCTGGGCAATTTTAGTGCCAACAGATTTTATATTACACAGATGGTGGCATATTCAGTAAGAATTTGCCGGTCTAAGAAAACCAAATAATAGGAGAGGTACAAATAATGCCTGATTTTCTGAATGGTAGATCACACAATCGTAGTTTCCGTAAAATTGACTTTGTAAACCTTTAAACAATGTGATAGTCTATTTACGTACATCTGTACATGTAGCCCAAGGCCACCATGTCAACGGCAACTCACAAAAAAATGCTCCACCTGCGATTGTCAAAGGATAACTCAGTCAGAGTCCAAGATGTCACGTCCATAGCGCTTCGAGTTACTTGCAGCTTCTGTAGTTTTCCTCCCAGGAAGTACTGCGTACATGCGTACATGCGTACAGGAAGTACCATCATGATTTTGCTCATATCCATTTTAAAGTTAAAGTTACTTCGCGGCTGCTCATGACTGTATCTTGGGCTTCTTGCATTTCAGTGCCTATGAGTTGCCATCGCTACTGATAAGACGCGCGTGTGCGAAAAATTCCTGAAAGCTGCAAAGCTTTCCTCATAGAAATGTGCACAAGCAATTAGGATATGATCCGTGAAACTACCATAAACTACCATCCGTGATACCAGTAACACTCTATACTGAAAGCTGTGCCAAGGTACTCTACAACAATTGCAACCGTAGCTATGAAAATTCCGTAAGCAAACAGCAAGAAACATTCTCGAATCAGACTGTCCAACAAAGTCCCATCAATAGTTCTCTCTTCGGGTATCAACCCGTCCCTTTCCGCTTCGGCAAACGTATTGATCTCATCCTGCCTCTCACGTGCACGAGTTGGAATTCCAAGCCAAAACTTAACGAATCCTGCATCCCACAATGCTTGAAATTCCCTTCCCAATACACGTCTGTGTTGGGTGCAAAATGAAATAAAATATGGATGCGATAGGACCTCATCCTCAGAAAAATTCAGGTCCCTTTGGGACAGCTTTGAAAACATTTTTGCGTACAGGTGCCCATCACTTCCGCCATCCCACAATTGCATTGGTCTCACCTTCTTGAAATGTTTAGTATGGTTTCTGACGTCCCAAGCTACAGTCAAATCAGTCCCAGGCTTCATAACCTGTAACAAGAGCTTCAAATTCCTTCCGGGGCTCCAATTCATTTCCTCCGCGGCTCTCACTAAAAATTTGATATACTTATAGTCCGTAGGATGTACGGCATGACAAGTATAGTTTTTTCTCACGAGTTCTTCCAGCGAGAGTGTTCCTGACCGTACTCTTGGGACGGCAGTGAGGCTTTCGATTGTGTTTGTATATGACACAGCCAAGAATATAGAAAGAAGCTGCAAGTGTCCAGGATGAAAATAAAAACTTGAACCTTGTTGCAATTGCTGAAGGGACAGTTTGATAAACGATAGGTGCTACAATTGTAACGAATGATACGAAGCAGTCTATTGTTCCATGGCTTATGAAAGCCTTATTGAGTGTCGCAATGAGCGCAAATACGAATCCGAGGAATACCCACGCCATGGGTGCAGCGGGCGAGGTCAAGGTTTGTAATTTGGCAGGTGATATTTCTTCCATTGGTGTTGCATACATTATTTTATAAAACGGACGATCCACTAGTCTCACACGGTAGGCCTCCCCGTAGAACTGTTTCACTTCTCCAAATATTGCATAATGAGTAATCGCAGCCTTTCCGCAATCAAACCTGTGACTTCTTACCATGTCAAATCCCGCTAACTCGTCCTGGCAGTTTACAGAGGGGGCCGCTGCCGGGCATGCCGTTTTTGAATATCCGGCAGGCCGCAACCCGGAATTCCGGCTGTTGGCATGCGGTGGCCTTCCGACGCGCCTTCCTTATCAGCTTGTTCAACCTATGGAGATCAGGGCCTTCTCTTGGCCTGCCACCAAAGGGGCCTTCTCCTGCCAAGCACCAAAAGGAAGGCCACCTGGAACGCCACCGCAGGCCCAAAACCGGCATGCCCGTTGTTGGCATGCCGTTTTTGAATTTCTGGCATGCCGGGACGACTTACTGGGATGTAAAGTTGAGACGCTGTGCCAGAAGGTAAGCTAAGCGTAACTGGGCCACATCTTTATTCCTGTAAGCTAGAAAAAACGAGTTTTCTGCAAGTATCAGCTGAGCCTCTCTCCAGCTCTAGCTGCTTCTACCAAGGTAGCGGGCTGGCTCGTACTTCAAGTGCATTCCACCAAAGTTACTTCTCTGCTTCTTTAATGCAGTCGTGATAAAGTAAGTGAGTTCATGGACCCCACCGGAAGGTAAGAATAGATTTGCTCCTTTGACGAATACAAGCAAAGAATTCAAATGGATGTCGCAGGTGAGGGAACGAATGGGCGGCGTAAACCCTGGATATTTCCCACCATGCCCTACCGCAGCAACGTAGAGAAACACAAGGTCTGTTTCCCCATTACGTGCCACGACAACTGGAGCCTTCGAGTCCCAAGAAATTGCAAAACTGGATTCAAGGACGTAGTGTCGTCCTTTGTAGAGGGCCGGAAAAACATGCCGTACAAGGCAATGACGCACATGTCGTCGGGCATAGTTTACCGGTGGGTCACCTGGTAAGTGCAAGAGGTATTGAAAAGGGGCACAGAGAAGTGTCAGTGTGTGAACAAATGAGAGGGAGGTTGACTCTGAAACTTGATTTCGCAGGCTAATTGCATGCTGGCATCAGGACAGGGGCCGTAAAAAGTCTGTGAATGAATAGGCACGACTGGCTTCAGCGGCTAAATTGGACCACAGATGGCAGCAGAAAACGAAGTAAACACAAAAAATTGACCCTTCATGAGAGTAGTGCAGTGAGGGCGAAAATATTTCACACGGAGCTGCAACTTGCTCATCAAAATGTTGATTCTGAAATGCATTGTTCGATGGATCTACGAGGCTACTTCTGTTTACGGAAGCAGGTTTCTTGATTCCTTAGTAAGCAACATTGGCGTGATGACAGTTATATGCATTACTTTCTGGCCAACTTGGATATTATTGCTTCTATTTTGCGTCAGCAGAAACAATTAACTATTTGTTTAGTAGCCCGCTCTGCGGACGCCAATCCATAGGGGATTGTATCCTTTTATAGGTTTCACAACAAGGAAAGGATTAATTAAAGTGGAATGTATCCAAGGAAATATAGACCGAGGTCAGGGATATTGATACTTTTGGTTAATGAAGTTCCTCATAGCTTAGGTGCATAAAGCAAATGGCGATTTTCCTCTTGGAAACACACGTTGCGGAACTTTACGTTACATGGGTGTTTCACTGCGGCGGTTTATGTACTCTTTAAAAATCCTATGGGCATATGCCCAACAGATCAACCTGGCGATTCAATTTTGAACCCTTTTCTCCCTTTGAAAAAGAACAGGTGGCCCGTGGGCCTAAAGTGGGAGGGTTCCCGAATTAGCATGCAGAGAATTTCGAGATTTTGTCCAGTGACCGAACTCAACAAGGACAGCAATTCGATTTGCATAAGCGATTCCAACTGATTCAGTATGATTTTCGGTGAGCATCAATGCCACATTATTAGTACTGTAGAATATATACGTGTGTACAGTACAAGGCCCTCACACTCTCTGGCGAGTGTTTCTCATTACTTATGACTTCTAGCCTAAACATTAGCATCCCCTATTTATAGAACTATGGCTTTTAAAGGAGGAGGTCTGCACAGCGTAAACATCACTGCTGCAGCGGTGTACACAAACAACAGTAGTAGGAGTACTTAACAGATACATTTAACTGCATATCGATTAGAAGATGAAGTATTAGAATTTTCTTGAGATCGACAGCACATTTGAGAATTACTGCATTCATTCATTCTCAAGAAGAAAACCATTCACCACGGACGTTACCCGTCTCTGGTACGACGCCGTAGTAGCAGTACAACTCTTGCTGTTTATTTCAACTCATGACCTTAACTGCTGTCTTGTGATAGCCAGAGTGAGCATTCTAATGAAAATTTATTGCACCTGTCAAAACTTGCAGACTTGAATACAAAACTAAAATAGAACAGTAATTCTAGAACTGGCGTCCGAGCTCTAGAATTTTCTAGCAACGGTTGGTCCAACTCAGGGTCAAATCTGCGCAGCATTATTTAGCCAAGATTTCACCACTTTGTGGAAACTTCCGAGCAGCTCCAGCTAGCTATAAAACTTTAGCCGAGACTTGCAAGCAAGCCTTATTCCACAGAATTCACTTACTTGGGCCGGGAGCGTGGCGGTAGCGGTACATGAGAATACTATTTTTCTCAATTTCTCCTGCCTTCTGCCTTCCTGGTGTCTGTTCTCAATTGCGGCTTGCGGCTCTTCTTACCTGCTAATCACTGTACCTCCAACCGCCCTTCTTTATAGCAATCTAAGCGCAGGGAGCCGTGAGTTAGCATTAATTTAATTCCACTTTCACAGCATAGTAAAATTTACATCAAGTCAATAAACATTTGGCTTGCAGGTTGTTGCAGCTATGGACCCACAACTCGTGAATGAAGCAATCAAGGTCGGTGCTCCTTTAACAGAAGCTACAGTGGGTAGGCTTACTGGACACATTTTCGGTACTGGGAAGGCTACGCGGTCCTCTGATGTCATGATTTTCAACGCTTCCGACAAGGAACTTCATTTATATTCTAACAATTGTGAATGGGGTGGCTTTTCCAGGGATTTATTCCCCGAAACTGTCATTCCTCCAAACAAAACTTCTTTCTTTGGTATCGAAAGCAATGGTTACATGGCCGGTGTAAATTGCAGGATCGTATACAAGAGCTCAGATGGGAATTCGTGGGTTTCTTTCTTTATTTGTAATCCGTACATTGGCGCTAATGAAATTCAATCCGAATCTTCTTCTGATTTGGAAATTGTGGAAACCTTAGGGCGAGGACACAACAATCAAGTTCGATTTTTGGTCAAAAATGCCGCAAGGACTTGAAAGAGTTGAAACAGCATTTCTACCACTGGCCTTGTCAATGTATCAGAGCTTGATGTAGTGCGCAAATTTTAGAAATAAAAGTTTACAAAGACATAACATCTCATGAGGGGATGGAATTATTAGGCTACGCAACTTTCTGAATGATTTCGCTTCATCAGAGGTGGTTTGTTTCTTGACCCATGTCTTGAATTCTTTCAGTATACAGGAAAAGTTGAAGACGAGCAGTGTAGTGAAGCATTTGAGAGCTTTCCAAATTACCGTCACCATATTTAACCAAAGCCAATCGGATGTGATCTTAGCTGGTTCTCATGTCGTCCGCCATCATCACGAATTTGTTTGGAATTGAACATACTCATAGCAACTAGTTCATAGGGCTCTTTGCTCTCGCAGTTGCAATGTATACTTCCTTGCACTCTACGAAAATGCTTTTGCCATTCCAATCATGGTCGCGTACATACGCGAGGTAGCGCTGGTGGTAATAATGTCTGAAAACAGACAGCAACATCATTACAGTAGGGCAGTCCTGAAGAGGCGGCTAGCTGAGATCCAATGCTGGGCCAGAAGCTCGGATATTTTAGAATCAAAATTGATGAATTCAACAAGTGCACTGAATCCTGTACATATCGTTGGTGTCACGCCCGACCCTGACAATACTAGCTGAAACTTCCAATTCAATTCAGCAGCACATTACTTTTTATGGAAATTAAACTCTCACACTGAATCCACGGTAGACCTAAAATACTATCAATGCAACAATTAAAGTCGTGACCCTTTCAGATACCTCCAATTCAAGGAAAATCGTATTCCAAGATTATGCATACTTGCCTATTGAAGTTCCAGTTCAACCTACAGCGATGAAAAGCACAAATTGTATGTGGTTTTATAATTATTTATTGCTGCACTGTTAGCAGTCTTGCCTATTACCATTGTAAAACGCTTTCCTGGCTCATAATGGTCTCTCGATCGAGGAGCTCAGACGTTGGCGGCCAGTTATGCTCACAGGCAATACAATGATGGCGCTTGAAATGGTACTGTTGTTCCAGGTATCTTTGACGCACGTTCATTCGCATCAGAGTGAACCCACCGTTGTACATGACATGAAGAGATTTACCTTTTTCCAACGCACGATTAGCCATCACAACCATCAACCATGTTCCCCTTGGTTGTATCATTCAAACAGGAGAGGTTCAGGTCTTCGAAGGACGCATTACTCAGCCCAAGAAGCTCTACCGTGAATTCTTCAATTACACCACCGGGTTCACAGTGACCATGAATTAAGATGAGTGTGGAATCATGCGACCATGCGAGTCAGATCCTGATACAACGGAAGCACAACAGCTAGAAAACCATCAGCTTGAAGAGAGGAAAGGGACGGAGGAAGGTATTCTGTATGCAGAGGTAGAGTAGGAAAGGTGTGAGAAGTAGAGAATACAGAGAGAGAGAGAGACTTCTGATTGAAAATTAACTGCTATGTGTTTGGCCTTAGGTCATAATTATATGTGGCATTTTATTGTTAAGATTTTTTGAAAATTAAAACACAATTCCTGTAGTCTGGTGCACAAAGAGGCATCTTAATTAGTGGCTCGTTGTGAGAACATTCGGTTGACCATCTGAGTTCTTCGAAGATAGGGACGGCATCCCACTAGGAGCATATCTGGCTTTTACGAGCAGTCAAACTTGACATAACGACGTTAGTCATGGAAATGTCCTTGAAAATAGTTGAATCCCAGTACAGAATCTTTACTTCAGTCTCTTTCTTTGTGGGTGCTCCAGACTGATGGATAGGCACATGTCAGTCAACCTCCAACTTTATGTGCAAGGGGAGTTAAAAGGTCAGGGTTGGCTTAGTGCTGCAAAGCGTTTGTCATCCTTAGAGGACTGTATGGCCAATCAAACCACATTACTGCAGTCGGAACCCCCAGCTCAGTAAGTTGTGAAAATATGAGTACTAGCGCGTTCCGGTGCAGTAGTGTACACAAAAAACATACAGTGATGATAGGAGTATTTCACAAGTACATTTAACTGCGCATCAATTAGAAGATAAATTATTAGAATTTTGTTAATACCGGCTACACAGTTGACAATTATTGCACTCATTCATATTCAACATGATAACCATTCATCCCGGACATCACCCACCACTGGTACGACGCCGTAGTATCAGTACCGCTGTTTTTGTATATTTCAACTAATGACCAATGACCTTGACTGCTGTCTTGTGACAGCCAAAATCAGCATTTTAATGGAAATTTATTGCACCTGTCAAAACTTGTCGTTGCAGACTTGAATGTAAAACTAAAAGAGCAATTATAGAACTGGCGTCCGAGCTCTAGAATTTTCTAGCAACGTTTGGTCCATTTCAGGGTCACATTTCCGTAGCATTATTTAGCAAAGATTTCACCAATTTGTGGAGACTTAGAAGCAGTTCCGGCCAGCTATAAAACTTCAGCCAAGACTCGCAAGCCTTACTCCACAGAATTCACTCACTTCGGCCGGGACTGGGGCGGTAGCGGTTACATTAGAATACTAATTGCTGAATTTCTCCTGCCTTCCTGGGTGTCTGTTATCAATTGCGGCTGTTCCTACCTGCTAATCACTTTACCTCCAACTGCCCTTGTTTGTAGTAATCTAAGCGCAAACGTGAGTTAAGCATTCATATAATTCTACTTTCACATCATAGTAAAATCTACATAATTTCAATAAACATTTGACTTACAGGTTGTTGCAGCCATGGAAGCACTCGCGCTTTCGGGTCTTCTGAGTGAAGCAATCAAGGTCGGTGCTCCTCTTACGGAAGCTACAGTGGGAAAGCTTAGTGGACATGTTTTGGGGTCTGGGCGGGCTACCCGGTCGTCTGATGTCATAATTTTCAACGCCACCAACATGGACCTTCATTTATTTTCTAACAA
>JAQFYD010001023.1:0-13909 GCA_034694225.1 Bourletiella hortensis
TACTCTTATAATTATAATCATACCCACTCATATCATTCACAGTCGATCCAAGTAATAATTATTAGTTGTTCAGTAGACAATTTTGAAAAATTTTGATGATAATTCCAAGTTTTGTTTGTAGTAAAATATTTCATACATGTACCAACATATCAGTCGAGCATACATGTTACTAACAGCAAGATGAACGAAAATAATGTATACTTCCCAGTCAATGTATTGTTAATGTAAAAAGCTTGCACTTCATATACGTATAAAAGACTCTTATCATTCTTTTCTTGCAATACTATTATTATATTCAAATAATTATGATTCATTCAGAGCTGGTATAACTATTACCATACACGCTAGATTTTATGACACTGGACTTTTCAACCTGATTATTATTATTTTGTCACAAGCCTTAATATTATAGTTCATTACGGCTTGGGTGATCATCAGTCTGCATACACATAACTAACAGGGACAGTTACAAAGTTTTCATATACAGCTTGAACTTAGTCAGAAGAAGTAAGAAGTGGAAAAACAGTAAAAAAATTTAGGAGGTAAGCAAGCATTAGGCTATGCAAGAAAAATTCGATGCTTCTTTCTTTGCCAAGGCAATTCATCCTACAACAACAGTCCTTCACTAAAGTAGCCCTTATATAAACTACTGCACATTTACACCAGCGGCAATAGTCCCAACAGCATTATATATTCCTCGTAGGAATTATTTCATCCCCTTGGAGAAAACTACACGACATCTTCAAGGGTCATCATCATCGCCGCTTTAAAAAGACAGGATGGATACCAAGTTCTAACTCCATATTATAACTCCAGCCCGTCCATATATATCTTACTTAGGGTTACGTTCAAGCAATGAGGAAATACAAGAAAGGAGCAACAATCAAGAGGAGAGGACACAGACAGAGAAGTCTTTGCTGCTTTACAAACAAGGGCACTCACCGGTTGCCGATGCAGAGAGAAAAAAAGACATTATTTACATGCCTCTGCCTTAAAGTCAAGACACATACGGTATCTGACTCCTGCTGTAATTCTAAACCTAATATTGCGAAGATGAATCGTACATCTTGAACCCTTTGGTATCAGTTGTCTGCAATCAAACCGGAAATTCATTGGTGGGATCACCCAATGACGCAGCAAATACGCCACTTCAGAAATAATAATATTACGAAATAAAAAACAAAACTGAACAGACCATTTGTATCCCTATTCTACTACCCATACATGCAGTTTTCTACGGAACTGCGAGTCCTCCTACCAGGACAATACAAATAAATCTACGTCCCTCAGATAGTTAAACATCCAGTCTGTTCGTTGACAGTTCAAGCGAAAAAAAGTGTCCAAACTTATACATATAAAAACGTTTAACTTAATCAATCTATAGTTCCTTCGATACACATACACTTAAACGCTAGGGATTAATCAACAACAATCAACGCGAGAAGTCCAGCTACTTGATCTCGTCAGTGTTGCGAAAAAAATCAGTACTTTTGTATACCAGCACTACTCGATCATTCTCATGAGAATACAGTGGATTGCTGTGATGCTCAATAAATATAATTATAATTAATAATGCTAAACCCTTTCACACTCTTTACCTCGATCATGCAATAGTCAGTCTCAAACCTTAGATCATAACTACAGGTAAAAGCTGGGTTAAACACTTGTGAACATTTCTTTGCAATCGAAAAACTGTGGCGGACTACGCCACGAATTAAAATGCTCCAGTTTGAAACTGCTGAGCTAGCGGTAAAACTGCCTACATGTAAGTTTCAAACATTCATAATTACTGGAAACAACCTACAACTTGTTTCTATTCATACTAATAATTACTATTTACAAATGTGCGGAGTGGCTCCTTTGTTTTTACTCGTGAGAGAAAAATGGCTGAATTGTAACCGTCGGTCAAACTATGACATACAATTATGAATCTTCTGGTAAAATACACTTCCAGAATCCCCTGTTCTGTTCGCTGTAAACTCTAATATACAATATTATATTCACACTGAACACTCATCAACATGGTGTATATATATTTCATCAAATCTATATACTTGAGTTGAAAACGATAACTGCTATCATAATAATGGTAAGAAATTACTAAAAATCGTCAGCCTTTAAATTACTTTGCAAGTCTTGGGTTATTTAAACTTGTATAAATTATTACTGTAAAAAAGTAATACATGTGTTTTAGTTTTGTTTTGTGTATGATGCACTGATTTGACCGTTCATTTGTCCTTTCCTCCACTACATATCTCTCTCTCACTTTCTTTCTCTCTCACACTCAACAACACACTCCATCATCAACAGGATTATACCCCTCAAAATACCATACCATTTTACTTGGTCTCTGGCTGGACACAATAATATTCTTCAACAAGATCATCTTCATTAAATAGTATTTCTCTAAGGATGAGAAACTAGATTTAACAACATATCTCAATTTCTCTTTGCTTTCTCTCTATATGGCAGTCTGTTTGACAAGTAGTCCAAAAATCTTCTTGATTCCTTCCTTTGTGCATCCACTGCTTAGTAGCTATTAAAGGCAGGCCCAAGAGCTGCTTCAGTCATGCTCAAGCACAGGGATTCCAGTCTTGAGGTAATGTCCATGGCGGAGGATCCCCCAGTGCTGTTCGTAGTAGTTGAACTATTGTTGTTGTCCGACCCTGAGGTAAAAGTCCTGGTGCCCAATCCTGCAGAGGAAAAGTCAAGCCCACCAAGCGCCCCGACCCCACTGTTATTTGAGCCGGTACCGATTCCACTTGTGTTTGTGGACGAAAGATGATCAAATGGCGAGCCTAGCCCCGGTGGGCTGCATGACAGGGATGAAAAGAAATTTGGCAGTGGTGCTGATTTTGTTCGCTGTACGGACAAGTGGGACCTTGCAGACTAAGAAAATTCAGAAGAAGTTAGACTCACTGTAATTACGAAACATTTATAAATAAGCATACAAGACATACCTCAAGGATTGAATCCTGAAGACTCGGCCTCTTGGCCATAAACATTGCATGCATGGAACTTCCAGGACTCCAGGATGAAGGGGTTGAGCTTTGGCCACCATTGTTGTTCCCCATTTGATTTCCCAAGCTGAGAACCTTTGCACTGAAGTGACGATTGTGCTTGGTGTTCCCATTTCCGCCATTGCCAACACCATTTCCATTATTCCTAAAGGAAAAATCAAACTCATTAAACCCAATGTTCAAACTGCTACATTTGTACAGTAAGCCGACACGACTTAACGACAAACATACCTGTGAAGGTGAGAATGGAAATGACTATGATGACCAATGGAATTTCGGCGTGCAATGGGAGCCTGCTGCTGTCGCCACAACGAAAGCAGCCTCTTTTGTTTGAATGTGAACACATCGTGTGATAAGCATTTGTCCAACACGGAGACCAGCAACCCCTCGCATTCCGGATCCGGATTCAGCTCACATGCTACATTCAAATTTCCAACAACTGATGATTCACATAACACACATTGTTACCACACATATATGCCTCCCTCTTAACCCAACATTTCACTACAGGCACGATTATTGATAAGATTCACTATACCTTTTCCAATGACGCGAACAATCCAGGATGCCAAATTCATGTCTGTGTCTCTATTATGATGATTCACGGCTTGCCATTCATTACTGGCAGAATCTGGATTGCCCATCTTTTCTTCGCCGAAACGGTGACTTCCGATGGGGCCCACGTTGCTGTTTCCATTCCCATTGCCCGACCCTTCATTCTTCGCGAGGCATGCTGGGGTTCCACTTGGATCCTCATTTTCAGATGATATCGGCATAATCGGAGTAGTCAACACCCATTTCACTTCGTTCAAAGCGTTCCGGATACTCTCCTTGTCTGAGGTCAACTCCTCATAGATCTGTTTCAAGTGAGGGACCCGATCCCTCAATTTGGCAATGGACAGCACGATCTTGTGACGGGCTCCTTTTGTTACTCCCTGAGACTCCAAACTCTCTTCCGTCATCTCCATCATTTCATCGAACGTAATATGAGCAAACAGGAAGGAGTACTTGTGAAGCCGTAGGCTCTTCAACCAAGCCGGAACATCTGGAACCACAAAATTAGACATGTTTTAAATATACCGTCTATTAAAGTACCACACAAAATATCCGTTTAAACGGTCTCTGTCATTCGCTATTAACAACACCAAAAATATGTTCATGCTACTCTATGGCTTCGCGCTGCTGAATATAAAAGAGCTGCTGGCTGAGACCAAACACCACGCACGCCAACCAGGCATGCTGCATGCCCAATACTGCCAGAGCGGTGAGCAGCCATTGTGAGAGAACGACGGAGACGCGTGGCCTGAATAGTCGGATTTTTTTCGTTCGTTTTCTTCGGTTTTTCGCAATTTCTTCTGAGACTGGAAGCGCACTTTATTGGAAGCAAGGGTTACTTCTGGTAAGAAAACGCCTAATATCTTAACCATTTCAACAGGGCAGTTCCATTAAAATATTTCATTCACGGGCTTCCTACATGGAATTCCTACGGCGTTACTGAGGCAATCAAATTTTAACTGAAGTTTCGTTTCATACAACTTATGCAAAACTTTTTGTTTTATCTACCATAGTTTTATTTGTAGCCTGCACCCAAAAAAATCAGTCCGCCACTCCGTTAGAACAACAACGGTGTGTCGCGGGCGACTAAGTAAACCCCGACCCCATACCGTGACATTTGTCCCCAGCCCTATAATAATCGAAACTTCAATAAAATCTACTCTGTGCAAGAATCTCAATTTCTGTTCTCATTATAATTTCAGGACAAGTAGAAAGCCTCCAAAATGAGTGTGGAAGGGTTTATGAAAGATTTTATCGCTGGCGGAGTTTCAGCGGCAGTTTCTAAAACAGCCGTTGCTCCTATTGAAAGAGTTAAGCTACTTCTTCAGGTTCAGCATGTGAACAAACAAGTAAACCCTAACGGACCCTACAAAGGTATGATTGACTGCTTCGTGCGTATTCCAAAAGAACAAGGATTCTCTAGCTTTTGGCGTGGTAACCTGGCAAACGTCATTCGTTACTTCCCCACTCAAGCCCTCAACTTCGCCTTCAAGGTAAGGATCTCATGAAACCTAAGTCACTGAATCTGATGTCCCGAGCGAGTAAGCCTACTCCACTCATGACGTGGTTTGTTTTTTTAGGATATCTGGAAGAACATCTTTATGAAAGGGATCGATAAGAAGAAGGACTTCTGGAAATACTTCCTTGCAAATCTTGCTTCTGGGGGTGCCGCTGGAGCCTCGTCGCTCATGTTTGTGTACCCCTTGGACTTTGCTCGTACACGTCTGGCAGCTGATATTGGAGGTGGTAAGAAGGGGAAGGGAGCAGCGGCAGCACCAGTCGAAAAGCGTCTCTACAATGGAATGATGGACTGCATCATGAAAACTGTGAAATCTGATGGGGTCCTCGGACTTTACAGAGGGTTTGTTGTCTCCGTACAGGGTATCATCATTTACCGGGCCTGCTACTTCGGCTTTTTTGACACTGCTAAAGGAATGCTTCCTGATCCGAAAAAAGCTGGATTTTTTGTGTCGTGGGGTATTGCTCAATTTGTCACCGTAGTATCGGGAATTGTGTCATACCCATGGGATACTGTCAGACGACGCATGATGATGCAGTCAGGCCTTCCAGCCAATGAGCGACGTTACAAGAACACTGCTGACTGTTGGAGAAAAGTAATGTCTGAAGAAGGCTTCGCTGCTTTCTTTAGGGGAGCTTTTTCTAACATTCTCCGTGGAACTGGAGGAGCGCTCGTGCTTGTCTTCTACGATGAGATAAAGGATCTCATCAAGTAGTCCTACTTCGTAAGATGTAAAATGGGAAAATGTAACTTTACTTGACCCGTAATAGTGGGAAACTTACAATTTTAATCCATGTCAGCTACCAATATGACTGAATAAATAAGAAACTGAGCAAAGAAACTTCTACGATGTAGTGTGCATCCCTTCTCTATGCATTTACGGTCCTCATAAAACTCAAACAACCTACAACGCATTTCATCCACCTGAAGCAGCCCGTCTCCCTTTCCACCCGAACACCGTATCACGCTGCGCTTATTTTACTCTTAAAGATGAGCTTACCTTTCATGCCGGGGCTCGTAAACTGAGGTCTTGGGTCATCCAAATGCGTTTCGCTTCCCGACCCCGAGGAGGCCAATGAGCTCTGAGGACTCACCTCCGACGACAGTGAGTAACTCCTGGGTTTTCCTGCCGAAGAACACAGCTCCTCCTGCAAAAACCCCCAGGGGTACATCTAGAAACTCCTCCTTGCTTTGAATAAATGACAACAATTACAGGCAACAAGGAAGAGCAAAGAAATCACCAAACCTGGGAATTCCAGGCGTCGGAGTGGAGAACTGGAGGCGTCAGACTATTGCTTCGACGGATGCGATGTCCATTTGAACCTCCAAAGTTTCCAATTAGCATTCCATCTAAAGCATTGAAAAGATTTATAGATTAAATTATTTGTCCATAAAATCCTCGATTGCTTTCCGTATGATGAAATATTTGAATATTACTCTGGGAAGCTGGAGACCCAGACAGGCTGTTAAGGTGATTATTCTGGGGTGACGTTCCCGTCTGCCATGTTCCGAATTCGTTCATTGAAGGCGGACTCCCACTCAAGCTGGAGGGGTAGTGATTGAGGCCTTCATTATTTGTGTTTGTAGGTGTGCTATTTAGCTTCTCCTCGAACTGATGCAGCCACGTTGCAAACAGTCTGAGTAATAAAATACAAAACGAGCTCATTAACATAAAACTTTCCTTTAACATCAACTATACGTAATAATGGAGTGCTGGAACTTTAAATTAAGCTTGACCTATTCCATAATCGCAACGACAAACCCATAAAGCTCATCACAATTCATGGCACGGTTTCAAAATAAAATCAACCTGCACTAACTTTCCTTACTCCATAAACCTCATCTCAAGTAGTAAAATCTGAATCGCCACTCGCATTAATAAAATAAACCGCCAGCGCATTTCGCATACAAAATTAATATAGTTGGCAGTGCATTACTCTCATATTAGCCAGCCATGCACAGTAAGTAAACGATAAAATGTGTACACACAAGTCCACCAATAAACATGTAAATGTTAACCTTAAACTGAGAAAAACATTTCATAGTTCAAAAGGAATATTTTCTTCACTCGTAGATTGATCTAACCATTAGTGATATCAAATCAGGTCTGAGCTTTAGCTTTACCACCCCTCGTCGTCAACAATCTAGCATAATTTTATAATCTAGCAGCCTACGTGACTTCGGGACTATAGCACTATTAGTTAGTTACGAGATAGAATCCGCATGCTACTAGAAACCACGTTAAGTCATTCCATCTACAGTATTCCAGTAATTACAGATCAGTACAAGGTCACAATTAATGCCTCACGACACTCTGTTCATCACCACTCACATCTCCCCTCACTTCATCATATTCCTTCCTCTCTTTTGTTTACCTATTTTCTAACATTTGAAGAAAACACTACTACACACACATTCCAGTATTGCTCAACATTTCCACAATATCCAGAAGAAGCAAACATTCTTAGAACTTTAAGACAAATATCATACTTAACTATACGTGCTTAACTCTACACAGAATAATATTAGCCAGCTCTCTACAAGTTATGCACTAGTTATTAATAATAAACGAGATGCTTCTTCTAACCCTCTGTCTTCCACGGTGAAGGCAGGATGGATCAAACTGTAGGACAGAAGCTGTCTTGCTTCCTCCATCAGGGCACAATGATCCAACGTGTACTTGAGTACTTTGGGGATAAGACTCAAGTACAGGGCCTTCACTTCCGAATTCTTTGGATTCAACAAGGGGAGGTATGCCAATAAATCTCGAATAAGGGCTTCTTTCGACTCCACACTTGTTAAGGACGCCACGAAACCTGTTGGACAATGGAAATAAACTTGTCATTACGACAATCACATCGCTCTACATTCCCACAAAAGATCTCATTTCCTTTCTCGTAATGCACCCTCAAAACAAAAAATCACTGCCACTGACTTAAATAAATTTTAATACGCTCATCATCCTAAATATGCCACTCAATCACATCGCAGTTGAAAAAAAAAACTCGTCAATCCGCTGCTGCTGCTCTAATAAAAATGGGTTGCTCCCCGAATGAGCTCAATTATAATGGTAATAATAAAAGGACATAAACTGGCTGCCATAATAAATAAATAATTCCATCCATCACTCACTCTACTATGATTATTATCATCATCTTGCATATATGAATGACTTACTTGGATCGTTGGCAAGAATCTCTGCTCGTCTCACATCCCCACAGTCAGCCAATTGTCGATGAAGCACCGCTGTCAAGAAACGTGCTTGTGTGGGCTGGAGACGTCGGAGCAGGGCAACCATTGCCACCGTCTGCTCGCAAGGTGTCCATCGGTCAAACCACGTTGAAACCGTTCCAACTTGTTCACGAAACATTTTCATCAGTAATTTTATTCTTTGGTAATCTATCTGCCGTCCAACACCGTCAACACACTGATTCAGCTGCATTAAAAAAAATTCATTTCTCAGTTAGTCAAACTGTCACCAAATAATATTAAAGCTCTATCCTCTTCCCGTCCCTCACTCCGCCTTTCTCTCTCTTTCTCCTTCTACTAAAAATTTATCTCCATCTCCATCGAATTTAAATCACCTCATAAAAGTTCCACATATTTCATGCACAAGGGAAAACAACAAATTATTTAAAATCACTTGTTTCCCTTCTTCCAACCACGAGAATGACATCCACTATTTACATACACTCCTCACAATAACAACCCCTTCTTTCTGTACACAAAATAATAATTCCTTTCCCTCAGTCAGTCAGTCACAGAAGAACCCTTCCATCATTTTCCACAGGAAACTGATCCGCAATAAAAACAATAATGAAAGCTGGAATGGAATGCTCCGACGTCTGTGAGTGAAACTAACAAGTTAGAAATATGGGATCTAGCCCTACATAATAAAGTGCCACAAGTCGTTACTAAGCTATTACCTGCCGCGGCAATCAGCTGCGGTCGAATAAGCCCTCAACGTCTTGTCATCTCTCCTATTAGTATGACTCAACTCACTCTCAGAAAGACCTAGACCCTCAGCTGTTTTCCCCTTCTTGCCCCACTAATAATAATTATCACAATAATGACTATTCCTCTCTCCACCTGCATCACACAATCAAGAGCCTGCCTAGGCCACTAACAAAAGTAAGCATCTTCCGTAGTAAGCCTGCATATCTTAAGTATGCAAAGCCATTCTCCTCCTTACCACTTTGAGCACTAATCAACACAGTCAGTCATAAGATGTTGACTCTTTCTAAACAAAGCCAATCTCCTAAACACCTAGATTCATCCTCCTTTTGAATTCATATGACGGCCACGTGATGAAAAACAACAAAATTCTTGATAAAATAACGATAACACGTACATCTTCCCCTGCTGTCTCTTACTCACAAGCTTGCACTTACTCAACTTATTTACTTCTAGCCGGCTGCCATGCCATTATAGTAGCAGACGACAGCAAACGACTAGAAGGACGCTTAAGAAAACTCCGAGGACATTTTTGTAACCTGGTAGATAAATAGTAACAACACGCCCTAACTTGTCATCCATTTAACCTTGGTTGTGTATCATCGTATGAAATATAAAATTCCGAAGAATTTCATCATAATATACATCTACATTCTTCTCAGTCCGTGAGTACTGTAGTTCAGTAGTAAAGTAGTAGTTCATCCTACTATATGCAAGCAAGCCTACCGTAACCGTAATAACTTAGAACGAATCACGAAGAAGCAAGTGTGTGATAAAGCACGACTGTGAATTTCCACGGTGATGATAGCAATAATAATTATTTGCCAAATATTCCTTCACTGCCTGAATCTTAAAATTAGATCTACACATCTTTCGAAGACTAAATACATGCAATGTAAATGACCATATAAGGAAATCGCATCCTCCTCCTTCTGGTCGTTAAACCAATTTGATTAGACATTCACACATGCTATGGAAATCCCAATAGCTCTCACCATTCATCATTTTAGTTCAAAACTAAGTCAATCCATATACTACAATCAAGGAGGACAACGGCTGTACCTTTTTTAGTTAACCGTACTACTTGCTTTCCACTTCATACTACTACTACTCATCATCATCATCATCACGGCAATAAATGTAGCCGGACTCATCCGCATGCCATGCATTTGAAAAGCAACTGTTCTGCTTCACCGGGCACCTCTAATAACAATCCCGTACATACAAGAGATACAGCAAGTCTTAAAGTACCTTTAGCCTCCCACAGCATCCTATAGTATAGCAACAATAATAACAACAACAATGACGGCCAATAATATGCCATACAATGAATCCCATTATACACGGTACATCCCTTCAGGCTACGCACGACGCAGAGTCAGGAGGACGATTTCAAGGCTACTAATATACTGTACCTCCTAACCCTTTGGCCTTAAACTTCATCCAGATCAACGCTCCTAACATAGCTTTTCCTACTTCTTCATCTCCGTCCATTAAGCTGTGTACTTTAAATGAACCTAATGCAACCCATACAAACAGAATGATCTATCATTCATTATCAGTACATTACTTCCCTCCCGCCAGCACTGTAATCCGCCAAAAGACATCAGGAAAATCACAAAATTCCCTACAACTCATTAGCCCCTTTGCATTTTTGAAGTTGTCAGAACACCTTCCTGACAACAATTTACACTGAACGCTACCAAGTTAAGGATGCTATCGCCATGATGACAAGCCTCAAACATTTACGGAAATAAGTTAGGGAAAATGATTATTTACGTCTACTTCATGATGACCATCATCCAGATAAATAATCTTCCCCATCCAATAGCTAGACGTCTCTCCGAATCACAGTTTGTTTTCACAAACTCGGCTATTTCGGGATCCGTCCACCAATTCGTATACACGAAGAAAAACACACACGTTCACACTAAGGAAAGTCTTCCTTTTAAGACACAAAATTTACAAAAACAGTCTTCTTCTTAGCAGCAAGTCATTTCACTTCTCAAATGTAAAGCTTCGTTGAGCGACGCTGAAGACGACAGACTGTTGAGATACAGATTCTAAGAGAATTTGCAGGAGAGAGAGAAAACAGAAACACTGTTGGTCTCTTCAGCTCAGCGTTTAAATACAAAATGTCCCAAACAGAGGATCATCATTATATGGGAACTTTACATGTGTTTACGTGTGTGTACATAGCTATCCACACTCGAGAGAGATTCCTAGCTACCTACTGCACCTCCATGAGATTCTCTCTTTTCTGCTCCCTATCTCGCGTTTCAAAAGCTCTGTGTACTGTGTACACAATGTATGTCTGCAGCAGCAACAGCAATCTCTTCTGAATTGCTCGCTCTCTCTCTATCTCTCTCACTCACACAATAATAATAAATCGACAGCAGGTCCACAACAAGTCTAGCATACAGGGATCTCACTCAGTCAGAATTTTTAAAATCTACAAGATTCCATGCTGAACCTAACAGCGACCTAACCAGCACCTTCTATATAAGGGACCATCGCTCGGTCTTTTTAACAATTTTACCTTACAACTCAAGCCATACAACCAGTTTTAGGCATCATATTCTCTTTCAGATGTAACTAAAGCCAGCCATTTAGGACCCATGCATTCATTTTCTCCATTTCCCTCTTTCCTAAACGAACCACAACATAGCAGCTTTAGCTATTGCCAGCCAACCAGCCAGTCAGATAATATCACAAGCAGTCTGTTCCGGACATGCATAAGAATTTTCAAACTGCGTAGAAGCGTGTACGCATGTTACGCACTTTCCAACCCCATCCTGTTGTGCGTCTGGCTGGCTCAACTGGCTAGCCAGAGAGCCAGGGATTTTCTTTCTCTCTCTCTCTCTCTCCCTATGTTTTCCAGCTACGAATCAAACTGCAGAGCAAAAACTCTACACTACTAGCTATTCCAGACGCACAAATGTATTAGCAACCGTAGCTATACAGACACACACACTTCCTTTCAATGTCAGACGAATGCATACAAGTTCAAGCACACTGCTTATACCCATCTACTAAACATTGTATACTCCGAAGCCTACACGCACAATCCCATATAAATTATACTACTGCGTCAACCACACATAAACTGAAGCACTATACAGATTAATCAAACTAAAGTTGAGCTCGTCAACACTCATCCACTTGCCAAGCCTGTAGATGACTGTATGACATTGCATACTATAAAGTACACACACATGTGGCCGTATTATCTTAAAAATACATTTTCTCCTCTCTTAATACCTTACACGTGAGTGAACGTGAGATCACATCTCACTCCTCCTGCTAAAACATTAAGTTCTCCTTCCCTGTCAGTCTGTCCAAATGTCAATGACGACGGCCATAATATTAATCCAATGATAATGATAACTGAGATGACCGCTGTGGTAGTGTATTCTTGGCTCATTTGTTTACTTTCTGTACAACCTGATCCTACGAACGCAGACTACATGATATGATCAAGTTCCAAAATACAGCCAGTCCCAATTTGTCATGGTGAAATCATGATGAAAGTGGAAATGAAGATAAAAACAACTTAAAAAGTAATTAAATCTCAAGCCTTTCCCACAATCTCAACTAAGTTTTCCACATAATTACGTAAAAACATAACAACAAAGGATTATTAAGGCTCATTTTTTAAAAAACAATACCCGTCAAGAAGGGTTACACGTCAACAACTACGAAATGTATCACATACACATGTGAGATTCTTGAATTATTCACGCTACATTATTATCTCGCAAGAGACGAAGACGACGACGAAGAGGAGATATAGTCAATTCATTCCTCCACCTCCTGGTTTGGCCTTGGTCTTGAAAACACACTGACTCTTACTATACATTACTTACTTTGTTTGTAACTCTGTGGAAGATGCTTACACGGTCAGTCAGCCCAAAACCCCATAAAAGCATAGAATCTTTTAGCATGAGATTCTATACATGTGTGTTTACTATGCATACGAACGAAGCATTTAAAAACTTTCATGCAACTTGCTTCTTCTTAATCCTTTCCTCACAGTACATCATGCAACGCACAAACAAAATGCTAAGCAGCAGCTCATTCAATACATGGCAGTAGTAGTACTGCTTGCATGTCTTACTTTTCTCAAGTACATTAATACAACACACTAATTCAGTCTGCACACATCATCTCCATGCATCCATAGTATAACGACCAGCCTTCTGACTTCTGACTCAGCTTTATCACTATTGCACAGACAGACTTCCGTGTGCCCTACTGGTTCACAAATAATGATAATAATATTGTCTCAAATGATTCTAAAATTTAGGGCAATTTAACCACGAAATATGATAGTGACGCATGTGATGATGAATAAAAGTCATAAAAATACACCCCAAAGTATGTATTTTGCGCAGAATAACATGGAATTGATGTCAGTAAATAAAATCATCATGATCATCATAATTCAGGGAATCCACAGGAGGAACTTTGCTGAAACCTGAAAACAATTCTTGTGTATCCCACGGGTACAACAAAAGTCATATCCTGACAATAATAATACCAGGCGCACATTCAGAGATTCAGAGTTTATAAAGAACGTGAGTCGTGCCCGAATCATTTTCAGACGGACTATTTCATTCCAGACCTCCTTTATTCACGACATAATGAAGCAATGATGCTGATCATGATGATAATGCGAACTACATTAAACGCATGCCAAAGGTAATAAACTGGGGGGAGAAGAAGAAGAATTGAAAACCAATAGGGAAACAGGTTTGAAAAACTTATTCTGTCACATTATGAATGTTATTATTTATTGATGAAGCCCAAACCATTGTGTCAGGCCAGAGCTTGACCACACCACACACATCCGCATTACTTA
>JAQFYD010001024.1:0-13902 GCA_034694225.1 Bourletiella hortensis
ATCGTGTATCGAATCCCGAAAAAATTGTCGATATTTGTCGAGAATCGAGATCCCGATATTCGAGATTATGCTCCCTACCTCCGGCCGTGAGCATGTAAATATAAACAAATGCTTACTACGACTCTATAGTAGTGGCTAAAAGTCACCCAAACTAACACACACGCAGTCTCGGCAGAAATTCAACTTTGCTAGAAATAATAATAATAATTAGAATTCTACATTGCTCTAACGAGGTTGACTAGTTCAAATGTTTACCATTCATACTGCGTTATGGCTACATGGCAAATAAACAGTAACATTTCAATGCACAATGACTCCATCATCATCCCTTTACCTCCATTAATGAGTTCAATGAAGACAGTCATCATATTTTCGTAGAGGCTAACTAAGTAAATGCGCAGTACAGAAGACAGTTATGCGGATGTTGTTATGCAAACGTATAGTTGCCAATTCAACTTAACAAATCGCTATTTTCAACTTGTTATTATGTCGTCCTTGAATATTACCTCTCCTTTCACGTATCGCACGAACGTACTTACGCATATAAGCAAATTCAAATGATCTGATCTTGTTTTCCACTGGCATTACCATGTTATCCTCCACGTGTTAAATATGAATGTATACACCTAATAGAAGAACGGCAAGTCTCTCGTCTCAAAAGTTTGGTTTGGAATATTACTGAATGCCTATTATGACGTTCTAAAAACAAATGTCGCCTGCAGTCTCACTTCTGAGAACATCATTTGTATGTCACGTCATTACGAGCCAGCTTGCTTTTACTACAGCTTCCTATTCGGCCGGATTACATAGTACAGGAACGGGAATTCATGCCCCGCAAAATCATCCGTTTGAGAATAGCCAATTCTGATAATTTCCAAATGGTTCTACGAACAAAGGGTCAGAAGGATCGACACAAATTATTTGCTTTGATTGATAAGCCTGCCGACAGAAAAAAAACGCCGATGAGAGTCAAAGATTCAACCCGTATTATTAAATCCAAAGAAGTATTTCTACAACCAGATTATAGTAACTTTTGATGCACAAGATATTTCTCCAAGCTCAAGAGGCCTTAATGATAACAGGAAAAAGAGACGAGATTCCCTAGAGAGGGAAATGTTTCCACCTTGAGGAAAGTTACTTGATTATTAAAAGAGGGAAATGGAAGTGGTTTGTGTGTCTGTGTGCTGAAAGGATCAACAAAGTGGTGGTGATGTCTGCTTATAAATGATTTCATGAATCATATGCTCACTGCATATATGTTTGTATGTAAGTTGTGCATTTATGTGTATGTGAGACTTTGCCAGCTGCACATCCTCCATCCTCCGTACACAACAGTTCAGAGACAGAGATATTGTGAAAGGCAAATACAGAAAGAAATCGATTTTTTACCACATAAACACATAACCAATGACTCATACATTTCCAGCGATCGTTATTACATTCATGAACTGCTCATGTTATGGGGTAGCCTCTTTGATAATTATCCTGTTTACAAAGAGCCACAGATACATAAATGATAAAACTTTAATTCCGGCCAAAGCCCTCGTACGTATGTAAATATAAATTGTAATACCAGCCTGGAGGAATCACTACTGTCAGTCAGTGCGACCTGCATGAAATAGCAGTTCCTTTTGAAACAACCAGCAGAAGTTCCACTACTGCCTAAAATGGAATCCTCAAAATTGTTAGAACGATGGCAGATGATGAAGGATTGATTTATGGAAATATATAGGATAAACCTTGAAATATGAATGCAGTAGTCACATCAGACGAAATAACCTCATTTCTCATTGACCATGCCGGCTTGACAAGGTGACTTGGACACAGTCTGCTACTATTATGCACTGCATCAAATCAGCTCTTGTTACAATGGCTACAAGAAAGATCTGGGTTTGATGGCCGATAAAATGCTGGCGATTAGCATGATTTAATTATGATGAGAACAAATAATAAGAGAATCATGCAGGCACAATGGCATCCATCCGTGCCCCACCTGAGTGAGCATGTGGGTGAACATTTGAGCATATAAAGTTAATATTATGGCCTTAGCCTTGTTATTATTATTACAGAGACATTAAGATACTTGGTAGTACTTACCTATATTATCACCATCAGCGAAATGTTTAAGACCGAAGGCAAAAGTCTTGGATTCTTTCATACTATTCGTTTCCCCGATGCACTCAGTCAAATCCCCTTCTTCCGGTCCCAAATCCCTTAGATTACTACTGTCTCCATTTTGAACTGATGAATTATTACTACTGCTACTCACAAGTTTCTCTCTCCAGCTAGTTCTCTTCTTAAAAAAGTTAATACTTTCTTGTCCATCATCCAGCTGAAGGACTCCACCCCCTGAACTGGATTGTTGCTGTTGTTCCAAGTGGGGATCAGTCTCTTCTTCGGCCATTTCCTCCAAATTCTGTTAAAGTTTCTGAATCAATCCTCCAATGACTGTAACACAGTTGCACATCAAAGAATAATATTATTGTTATTGTTATTATTATAGCAATGAGTTCCAAAAGGCCAGCATGGTACATAAACTTGTAGCGCAATAATTATAATAATAATTATAATTCACTTATTATGACTTATTATGAGGCGGCTACTGACTGAATGATGATGGTGATGTTGCTGATAACATAATTCGAAGCACACAATCAGACAGAGCTTAAGAAGGATTTGAGGGCAATCCTTTGAATACAGTCTTATCATTAATACGGGGAAAAATAGTTACTAATAGTAGGCACGCGTCTGGACCATTACAAAAGGGATTAAATAAAGATGAGTCTTCGATGATTTTTCCGGGGTATCCTCATGTTAAATCTTCCAGATCCCTAGTTACAACCAAAGAATAATTCTTGTCCACAGAATTAAAACTATACGAAAATAATATCAGATGTTGACCAGAGAAAATTACTTCCCAAGATAAACTGAATTTTATGTGTTTAGAAACCACAACAGGAATCCTAGCAACAAGTGTACTATATATTAGTGACTGCTCCCGGAACAACAACAACACCGCTAGCTTGTATGCTCTTCTGAGTTCTGAGTTCTGAATGCCTTAGCTATTATATAATACAGCAAAGTGTCAACAAACCGGCATTTTTTTCATCCGGTAGTCGATCTTTCATTTATAAATTGATCGGATTTCCATCAATATATAATATTATACAAAAATTTACAACCAACATCTCGGATTACTTTTGCCCAACAATAATGATAATACTGCTGTCATTTCTTTTGCACTATAATTTACAATCATCAATGAATGGCAACTTCACTACCTAGTCACAACCATTTTAAATGTCCAACGAAAATTTTCAATTCAATCCCCGGGTGCCTGAGCGATTAGAAATTGCTTTACGGCGGCGGCTGTTATTGTTGCCAGTTGCTCATTTGATGTAAGGATAGCCAGGCATGTATTGCTTTCAGGCCGATAGATTTCCTTAGAAAATACTTAATTAGTTCAATGGAGGATCATTTTTATTGCAGTAGTATGAGACAGATTTATTTTTATAATTGTCGTTATCTTTGATGAGAAACGGTGGGATTCTTGTGTACACTTTTGGAGAAGAACAACAAGTAGACGAAGACAGATTTTCACTTGCTGGCTGGCGGTCTCCAGTTTCAGTGTTTTACAGACAGGCCTCGAAAATTTATGGAAAACTGCAGACGTATAGTTTCCGTATGCATTCCACAAATTGAGTCACAATTAAATTTAAATAACAATTACACAAACAACAATAACACAACCATTTCGGGGAGGGATGTTACTTTAATAACTGTTCTCTGTTCAATTTTTCCGTCCTTTTTTTCTGTCGGTGAGTAGAAAGAATACATTGAGCTTGATTATGGCGCTGCCTTTGGGAAGCAAGTGGAACGTCCGTCTTTGCGTTTCATTTGCCGCCGAGGGGTCGTCAGCCACTTTTGAATTTGATGCACATTTCCTTCATTGGCTTTTATGTCCAAAATAAGCGGCACTTTAGTATTTTTCGAGGCATAAGTCACAAAAAATTTTGAAGTTATTATTGCCAGTTGCTTTAATTATTGCTTTTGGAAAGGTTTTTTTTAAATTACGACTTGTGGGGATTGGACCACTGCCGATTTGTACTCGGAGATGGAACGGCCCTGACGATGTAACTGTCCTGAGTTGGAGAGCGAAATTGGGGCCAGTTTTGTAATTGTTGTGAGTTTCAAAATTTTGTTGCAAGAGCATGAGAAATTATTTTGTTTATATTTGTAGTCCTTGGTATTATTGCGATTGATGTCTTTTTTTAGGAATTGCGAAGAGGAGACGGGCAGAATGCAGCCACCAAGCAAATTCGAGAAAACACCGGAGGAAGCCCGGCCATACAAGTTATGAGTATTTATTTGGAATTTATGGAAGTTATTAAAAATTTGGAATTATTGATTAGGTGAACTAACTGGGATATTTTGTTTCAGCACGACGCACCAAATTGTCAGCTTGGTCGGGATCAGCCTCCATCAGAAGAGTATTATTGTAAGTAATTTATGTGATGACAGTGTAGATTTGATGGAGGGAGAAGCAATGTGGTGGGTTCAATTTTTTTGAATTTTTTGTTGCCATAGGGATATGTGGAAATGACTATAGTGCCAAAACAGTCAAATCTAAGGAAGGTTAAAGTGAATGCAAAACAGTGCAAGATATATAAGGTCCTTATCAATGACACTTTTGAAGCCAAGTTTGACTACTACGATTTGACCATGGAAATTGTCCAAGAAGGATCGTCGAATCAGTATATACTGGAGAATTTTTCGGCGGATCATAAGAATGCTGTGTTGGAACATGATCCGGATGCTGGCGGAGGTGGGTTTGTGGACAGTTTTCGTAGAATTTGTGGGAAATGCAGTGAAGTCGAAGTTACTGAAGTTGTTTCGGGTTTATTGTTATTCTTCTAGGGGAACTAATAATTCAGTTACCGTTGGAGGCCAGTCATCTCATTGTGGAAGGCAGGCCATTTCGATTGAGTATAGAATACAGTTTGGAGAATCCTCAGGGTGGCCTTCATTTCTTTATTCCCGAAGATCCTAATGGTCCAGAGGTATTTATAATAGTGAAACAAGCTAGATAAAGATAAACTGTGATCTGATTGAATCACAGTACTGAAGAGTTGTATTTTGTTATTGTAGCGGGCTCATATGTTTTCAACGAGGTACGAAAATAGTTCTCGACTCTGGTTTCCGTGCATTGACAGTTATTCGGAAGTCTGCACGTGGCAACTTGAGTTCAAGGTGGATGAGCAGTTGACTGCCATTTCATGCGGGGATTTGGTTCAAATTGTGCAAAGCTCTGATGGTTCTCGGAAGAAAACCTATCATTATTATTTATCAGTTCCAACTGCTGCCCCGAATATAGGGCTTGCAGTGGGTCCATTTGAAATTTATGTGGACCCTAATATGCACGAAGTTGTTCACTTTTGCCTACCTGGTCTGATGCATTTACTTCGATGGACGTCTAGGTTTTTATATGAGGTTAGTATTCCGTCATGAATATTTACGTAATTAGTAGAAGCAATTATTTAATTGAATGATTATTTCATTATTGAACAGGTTTTCGAATTTTATGAGGAGTCGTTAGCTACAAGATTTCCTTATAGCTGCTTTAAACACGTGTATTGCAATCAGACCTACGATGATATGACATCTTATGCTTCTATGTGCATATTAGAGTAAGTATTGTCTTCTATTGCTTCTGAATTTTTGTATGCAATTTTTATTTTATTTCGTTATTCGTGTGGTTCCAGCACTAACCTGTTGCACACATCGGCTATTATTGACCAGACGTACATTACGCGGAGATTCTCGGCTTTGTCCATTGCCGAGCAGTTTTATTCTTGCTTCATTTCTATGCAACATTCGTCCGACGCGTGGCTGGCGAAAGGAATATCGAATTACCTTTGTGGTCTATACTTGAAGAAGTTTTTCGGGAACAATGAGTATCGGTACTGGATACATTCGGTAAAGTGATATTTGTACTTCGTCACCTGGTGTTACATTTCTCTCGGTTTTGTTATCGCTATGGCAACGTGAATTTTTGTGTGTAGGAGCTACAAGATGTAATCAAATACGAACAACAACATGGTGGTATAGTTCTGGATCCAAGTATGCTGAACCCGGCCTCCTCGAAGAGCTTTGGTATTGGTAGCAATAGCAACAGTAGCTCAAATTTCCGCCCTCCTGCCGCAAATCAGGTATGTTCTTAGCCTGTGTTTGTCAAGGGATACATTCGCCGAACTGACTGTCAACTAATTTCAGGGCGGAGAGGGAGGTCACTATTTTTCTTTGCAAAATCCTCAAACAGTGTCACCGACGTATATGAAGTACTATGCAAAGAAGGCGCATTTAGTTATCCGTATGCTCGAACATAGGATAGGTAGCCAACTTTTACTTCAGGTGAGTGTGAGAACATGCGCTCGTTGGCTTAATTTTGGAATTTAATGGGCAATAATTTTGGTATTTATATTCCTAGGTTCTGAATAAGCAACTGTCATTGGCATCAATTTACATCACTCAGACTCAACAGTCCGGCTTAATAGCTCCTGCCGCAATCACTCCCGCTCCAGCAGCAGGTGGGACCAGTTCAGGTATTCTTGCAGTTTTCAGTCAGGTCCAGTATAATTCGGTCTGCATTATGTGTATGTTTCTCATGAAATTCTCACTGTTAATTCTTAAGGACCAGGAACAAACCCTACAAATCCAATGCTGATCAGCACAACTTCTTTTACAAGAGCCATATTTACTGTTACTGGAAAGGACATGACTGTTTTCATGGATCAGTGGGTTGGCCAGGGAGGGCACGTTCGGTTCCATATGTCCTTCATTTTCAACCGAAAGAGGTACTACTTTTTTATTGGAGAGACGGAGACAGCCTTTCTTCATGTTATTCAGTGGCACAATGAAAACGATTTGGTTTTATGCAATAGGAATACTGTGGAGCTCGAGTTGAAGCAAGAATGTACTCAGCAGCTTGGTGTACGGAAGTACGTCGGTCCTTTAACAGTAGCACTTCAGGAACTTGATGGAACATTCAAACATGTCCTTCAGATTGAAGGTACTCATGCCAAAGCTGACATAGTATGTCATTCAAAAAGTAGGAGGCAGAAGAAAAAGAAAATCCCACTATGTACGGGGGAAGAAGTCGACATGGATCTCACTACGATGGAGTGAGTTAAATAATTTAGCACCAGTGCAAGTTTCAGAGCGTGGTACATGTTATGTGTTTTGATTGCAGTGCTGATTCACCTGTTCTTTGGATTCGGTTGGATCCAGAAATGACTTTGATTCGTGCTGTGGATACGAGGCAGCCTGATTTTCAGTGGCAGTTCCAACTTAGACATGAAAGGGACGTCACTGCTCAGCTTGAGGCTATATGGGCTCTAGAAGCGTATGTTTTCTTCAGCATCAGTCCCTGGTGTAGTTGATGAATACTAATTCATTTGATCTCTTTATCATGCAGGTATCCAACTCCGCATACTCGTCTTGCCTTAACCGACTTGATAGAAAATGAGCAAGCCTATTACAAAGTTCGATGTGAGGCCTGTCACTGCCTAGCCAAGGTTTGTATTAGATTTGTGAAAAATGATTACCCTATATTAGTCTTTCTGCTGTATAACGGCTGTTCTACTTCTGACATTCAGGTGGCAAATGCCATGGTATCGAACTGGTCTGGACCTCCTGCAATGCTTAATATTTTTAGAAAATTTTTCGGATCATTTTCTTGTCCTAATATAGTAAAGCATAATGATTTTTCAAATCTTCAGCAGTATTTCCTTCAAAAAGTAAGTGGGGAAAAAATTAGATTACGTAAGGATGGTGAGGCCTTGTATATTCATGATGCGTAATTTATTGTAGACTATACCAGTTGCCATGGCAAAGTTAAGGAATACCCATGGAATATGCCCGTCGGAAGTCCTTAAGTTTCTGCTGGATCTATTTAAATATAATGACAATAGTAAGAATCGGCTGTCAGATAACTATTACCGTGCTGCACTAATAACTGCCCTAGGAAATACCGTAACTCCCGTTGTGTCGTATTCTCAAGTTGGGTAAGTGGCTTAGCTGTGACTTTTACTTGGTTATCTATTTCTCGGATTCCCCTCATTTTCGGAAAATATTTTGCAGGGCGGACGTGACGGCGGAGTCGCTATCGTCCGATACTAGGTCACTTTTAGAAGAAATCACGAGGTGCCTAAATCTAGAAAAAATTTTACATTCCTACAAGTACACCGTGTCGGTGGAATGCCTTCGTGCTCTAAGGAAGCTACAGAAGTTTAGTCATATTCCAAATAATGTTGAAATATTCAGGAGCTACGCACATCATCTACAATTTTACGGTAAACTACCTGCTTATTAAATTCGCAGTTCTCTGTGCATGAATTTACAGTTGTTGTAATTGAATCAATCGATCCATAGATGTTAGGATGGCTGCTCTGGAAGCTCTGGTAGACTACACTAAAACAGATGGAAATCTGAGTGACGCAGAGTACTTGTTGAGTATTGTCGAAAACGATCCTCACCCCAGAATGAGACACGAACTTTGTCAGTTGATTGTTTCTTCCCTTACGGAAAAAGTGGTAATTTACAATCACCGCGAAGGCAATTCTGGCTAAAGCAGAGATTCCACAAGACATTTTGCTTTCTTTTGCAGGGTGACAGGCGTAGAACGAAATCACCTTTTCATCATAGGGCAATTGCCTTGCGTCTGTGGAGGAGATTCAAGTAAGTAATTTGTGTTCATGAAAAAAAGTCAGTCATTGCGGAAATTTTCGGCCCCGTAACTGAGAGTTACGAATTAAAATTGTGTTATGCGGTTATTAACGTGATGCTATTTTAATTGCAGTTACGAATGCAGCGTCGATGCTCGTCTGCGATGTAGCATGGTCGATTTGTACTACGCACTTTTCGGAACACGTAAACCTGTGTGCCTGCTAGATGAGGATCAACAGATACTAGCTGATATGTCTGCGACTGAACCTCCTTCTCGTCGAAAGTCCCCGCTTACTACTCGTGAGGGAATAGAAGAGTTTAAGAGGGTATGTGCCTGTTGATATTATGCGACCGGTCACAAATTGCTAATTAGTTCACCACAGACGCACTTGTTTACGAAGAATTGCTAAGATTAAGCTTGGGGATGTGTTATGTATTTATCATAAGAATATAAACTGAGGCGTCTAAAAATATGAATTTCTTGCAGGAGTTGGTAGAAATTGTGGAACCAGAACCACCAAAAATGACATCCGCCAAGGTTCTGTCATCCAAGCGAGAATCTATGGCCTCCGATAATTCAGGCGAGTTGCCCGAGTCAATGGACACCTCGTTGCCGACGTCTTTCGAACCTGGAATGTTCAAAAAGGAGAAGGATAAGGATCGGGATGTGAGCAGAGACTCAAAAGAGAGAGATAGAGAGAAGGATGTAGATAAACGCGAAAAGGATAAAGATGAGGATACTAGTGATCAACCTCCTCATAAAAAACATCACCATCATCATCATAACAAGGTTTGTTACTCAATTTTCGGCTGTGCGTGTTGCTGTAGTTCCAGCGCCAATATCATTCAGTATCTCGTTCCCTGGTCTCAGTTCGTTGTCCTGGTCCTGGTAATTATGCTTACCGCATGTTCTGGTATTGATGCGTGTGGTATGCACGCAGTAGGTTGAACTAAAAACTCTTACGTTTCTGAAGTGGAATATTTTAGAAGCACGCGTTTTCGTCTAGTAGCATTTAAGCAGCTTCGTTGAACTATTTTAAATGAAGTAATTACAGCTGTCTCTCCTTTATTTTGGCTGATGTAGTGTCTGGGTTAAACTAGAGCATTTAGAGTGTTGTCTGTCTTGATGTGACGATAGACTGACACCGAAGAATAATGAGAACTTTAAATATAAATTAGATCCTACTTCATAGGTTCCGTAAAGTTGATGCATGTAGTTATTCCAAAGGACGGGTAAGAAATAATAGGGCATCATGAACATGGCCAGTATTCCTAGGCAGGAATGTAATTTTTAGTTGGTGAACATTCCAAATTTTTTTCTATGGGCCTGATCTTATTGAAAGCCCTCTTTGATTTAGCTCAGTTTCATGCATGCTAAGGGTTACCGAAGAAATGAAGCAGCTGAGGCTTCCATTTTTGCATACTTTTTATTGTTCAAGTGCGGCTGAGTAGCGTATTCAAAAGGGATTCCGTATTAGCATGACCAACAAATATCACGAATAACCGTGACAGCACTAATATTTTGATGTGTAGGTAAATAACGGTGAGGGTGCCAAAAATTGCACAATTTGATAGTTGTACGAACCGCAAGGAAGTTGTGTTTGATTCTATGCACTCCCATGGCAAGATTTAATTTACGGGAAAGCCATCATCATGATGATATACTTAGCTTCTTTGTTCGCATATAAATAGAAGTGTCACTCGCTTACTCATGTTTACCGTCAAAGCAAAGAGTTCTAAATATTATTATCCAATGCCGGTGGTGTGAGTGAACTCGAGTGTTCCATTTTATGAAAAGTGTGACACTCGTGAGAGCTGCTTCTGTTATATGGCAAGCAAAGCAGAAGCAATTGTATGTAATGGAACATAAAGGCGGACGGTTATTTTGTCGGTAGATTTTCATCTAACTCTGTTCTGCATGAACTCTCATGAGGATGATGATTATGATGGTCGTAGTTAAAGTAAGTTGCCATCTAATTTAAGAATGTGTTAGTCAGTACTTATCCTTGTGGTCACGTACACATTGAAGTCATCTTGTATTTCATACAATTAGACATGAGCACCATTATCCGTCATTTCTCCCCAAGTTATGCATATCATTTTCATCCTCGCTTGTCATCATACGGTAATGTCGTGTTGATATTTTATTTACTGTTGCTATTATGAGCCTTGGAATTATTATTGCGGATGTTACGTAAGGAATCAGTATGAATACATAGTGGCCGTTGGTAACATAATGACATTAATTCCCTGACGTTAGTATTAATCGTGAAAAATATTGATCAGAGTGGATGGTGGACTCTGAACTGTTTTGCTAGCAGTATTATTCGAATGTTATGATGTGCAGGTTAGCTACAGCTGGCTGCATATTTATTTGAGAGGGCAGAGAGTATTATTGTAGCATGCTTGTCTTCCTCTATTTCATAATGACAATTTGTACGTTGCATAAGAGGAACTTACTTTTAAAATGGCTAATAGTGCTGAGCGAGAAAGTCACGGATTATGATGCAGAGTTATAATTTTTTAATGTGGCCTTTCAAGCTTATCATCATCATCTGCTAAGCTATAGAATTGCTTGATAATTGTATGCGCGAAGGGGAGACTCTGTCACATAGTTAGCACAAGAATGTGGTAATAGTAATAATAATAGTAATGTTATTTGATAACAGGAGGAGATATGCCAAGTTGGAAATTACTTGGTTGCCACGATTATCATCATGATGACAGTTGTTCATGTTAAGGCAGCAGCCGTGCTGTTCATAAATGCATATTTGTGAGAGAGGGTACGAAAGCCTAGTTTGCGGTCAGCGAAATCGAAATGATGTGGGGAGAGACACCGTCTGGTGACACACCTATTATGGCTGGCTATGCTATACCCTTTATTTTCAGACGGTTGTGGTAGTGCTGAAGGAATGTGGCCCATTGAAAGTAAAGCTTAAATGAATGATTTGCTTTTGTTCTGGTCGGATTCATGACGGAAGGAGGGAGGAGTAGTAGCAGATTTTGAACTTATTTTTGGCATCATTCATTCACCCTTAATGAGCTGAATCTATTTTAGAATATGAATCCTGAAAGGCTGCGTTAGTTTTAGCATTTCGCTTGACGGTATATAAAAATTAATTGTGGAAGTAGCGTGTTCAATTATCAATAATTTTGATGAGAGAGCATGAACGTGGCTATCTGGAATAAGTAGTGCTAGCATGCGTTGGGAAGGTGTTTCGCTGTTTACCATTTGACTGACCAGGCGACCTAAGAGGGCTGCTATGAGATAGATATTGGGTCACAGAAAGAAGGAAGAACGCCGGAGTAATCATGATAAATTGGATGTAGCTTTATGCCAATTCATTCAAGTGATAATAATAATATCATTCATGATGTATCCCGTTTTCAAACATTCACATTGTGTTATTTGTTGTTGTTGTTTTTTTCATTACGATGAGGTTGACCCCAGATTTAGGACATCATGATAATTTGGCATGTTTTCACTCTGTGATCGACTGGTGCTCCTGCTGTTACTTTTGTTTTTGTTTTGCGTGCATATTTTTTAAGCCGGTTAACTGCTCATTTACAATGGCCTATTTTTAAGTATTGCTATGAGTTGTAGTAGTGGTGAATCTGTGTTTTGTAGTCATGTGTTGTGTAGGTAGAGGAGAGTAGTAGATGCTGCTGCGAAAGAGTTGGATGGAAATGGTGAAATTGCGGAAGTATTTTTTGAGGTCTTAAAGGTGTAGAGTTGTTGTTGTGAGACGGAGAGCTGTAGGCTGCTGCTATGGCTGTTGCTGTTATTGCTGCTTGCTGCTGTTGTTTTGAAAGGAAATTGGATGACCAGGGGTATAATACTGTTAGGAGTGACCAGAGCTTGCTTATCTGTTGTTTTTTATATGTTTTGATGTTATTCCTAATGATCTCTCTGAATCCATGCAGGCAAAGAAGAAGAAGGAGAAGAAGAAGAAGCACAAACACAAGCACAAGCATCGTCACAGTCATGAGCACAAGAAGCCCAAAACACCAAAGGAGGAAACATTGAGTTCCGCCAGCTCTGCTAGTAACAGTCCCAACCATATGTAACTTGTACTACTACGGATCCTGATCTGTACAGACCTGCCCTATGAGCCAAGGAGTCATGGTCAAGGTTAAAAAATTGAATTACAATCAACTAGCCAGCCAGCTACGACTGATTTTATGCCCTTACTCTTGTAAAAGTAGTTGTTATTATTATGTGGTGGTATAGGTTCACGTAATGATTGTTATGTGAGTATGAAGATGTGTGTGTGTATACAATGTCTTTGGAACTGATTGAATTTCAGCCAAGAATATTGTGTCCTTTTTATGACTCGATTAATGTTTGCATAACAACAGCGTACGTAACGTTTGCAGAAGATCCTCTTCTTTATTTACTGATGTGTTACATCATTATATATTTGCTTCTTTTAGTTATTTTTTCCTGTATTTACTTTAGTATAAAGATGGTGAGATGGAGTTAATCTATTTAAAACGTGTTCATGATAAATGTGAACGAATTGATTCCAATTAGGCTTGTATATAACTTTTTTTGTATAAGCTGTGATAACGATAGACAAGTTTTCTAATATGTGGCACTTTTTCCGCTTTTGTACGTAATTACAACAAGTGTATAGGCTCTATACTACTACATTATGTATGCGCTCATAGTTTATCTTTGGAATAAAGTAGATGATTCTTCCTTTGAATCTCTCATGGTGTTTCTGAGGAAGGAAAAGATGTGACAGGTCATGCATAAAATGTGACTTGTTTTCCATTCAGAAGATTTCTTTTGCTTGGTCTCGCTTCGTTTCCCTGTAAGATTCATATGGCTAGCACGTACTGCCTGGCTGACTTAAAACATTTTGCACCAGTGTCAGCTACTAGGCACGTGAGAGAGTGAGGGAATTAGTCTATTGTGGCTCTTGTTCAAAATCCTAGGCAGAGAAATTAGCGAGATCTAACTGATAGCATGCCGTATTTAGAAATGGCTATTGCGGTTATGGTGTCGGGGAAATAGTTGTCATCCATCGAAAATCCATAGGTTGCCATTATGCTACGTCTGGTTTATTGTATTCGTATTAATGAGACCTTCGGAGTCTAGAGGGAAGAACCCTTTTGCGAATTTGCAGTTCTACGTATTGAACTCGTGTATTCTATTACCCTGCATCTCTTTCG
>JAQFYD010001025.1:0-13898 GCA_034694225.1 Bourletiella hortensis
AGAAGTAACCTCAAAATGGTGGCGGGTGACCTGACAATGCACCGTGAGGTCGAAGTCCAGGTACATTAAAGTCTTTAAATTTCTGTATTGAAATAAAATGTGTTTTGAGTTGGATGACTGTTTTGTGGCCTTTAGGAGGGATTCGGCTCGGCTGGTACAACTATTCTGCATACGGGGCGTATGGATATGGCACATTATACGAATGACCTTATAACTCTAAAGGTCAGAGACTTAGATGGCGTATCGAAATTAGGAACGTCCGCTATTCTTTTTACGTACCCCGATATAGTTACCATTCAGCAGTTCGTTGATGATGCTGCTGCACGCTTCAGTGTAGGTCCGAATCAGTTTGAACTTGTGTATCAGGATTTGCAACGTGGAGAAATTGTGAGTGCTTGTTTTCACATCACGGTTGAACTTTAATTTAGATGACCGTGTCTGACTTCGTATTGCACTTTTTCTCCTCATAGTACGAATTCAGCTCCATGCCACCGGAGGAAAAGCTGACTGCCTTGAACATCATGCCGAGCAAGCAACGAGAATATTTAATCACGCTTGAACGGAAGAAAGTAAAAAAGATAAAAAGTGTAGCACGCCGGCTGGACGCCGAGCTTGAAGCTGTCGCCCCTGCAGATGAAGTTTCTCATTCAGTGACAGTTGATCTACCTTCTCGACCTGGAAATTCAAGAGGTGGAAACCCAATTAGCAGATAGATTTCTCATACTTTTGTTTTCTCCTGACTGATTTTGCTCCTACTGAACATTTGCAGATACCTACGTCAACGTTGGGCGCGAATTTGTAGGACTGAAAAATATGACCATGACCTGTTACTTGAATAGTCTAATCCAAAGTCTTTTCTTCACTCCTGAGTTCCGAAATGCCCTATACATGTACCAGTATGTGGACGACATTAAGAAAAAGAAATCCATAGCATTTGCGCTACAAAAGCTATTTTTGCAACTACAGGTATGTTTTTTGTTGTACTGGTCAGTTTCCGGGCTGGTTTTAATCATAATGTTTACTTGTAGTTCTCAGTCCGGGATTCGATTGGAACTGAGGAAATTACGAACACTTTTGGTTGGAAAGGCGAAGAAGTGTGGATACAACATGATATTGAGGAATTGTACCGACTGCTAATGGAACATCTAAGTGAAGAATTCAAGTCGACTTCTCTTCAAACTATTCTACCAGCTTTGTATGGGGGTATGGCGTATAAAAATTGGTGTCGGTCAATTGGTTTGAGAAAGCATGCCGTCGTAATTTAAAGGGCTTTTTCATTCGCGTAGGTATATTAAACGACTACGTTCAGTGCCTGGAGTGCAAAAATAGAAACTGCAAGGAGGAACTTTTTCTCGCCCTGCCACTTCCAGTTAGAGTATTTGGTAGCCCCCTCAATGCTCCAACTTTGGTATGTTAGACATCGCAAATGCAATAATTGTTATTGCACCAGAAATTACAAACGAGTAAAATATACCTGTTTTTCCTTGTAGGAGGAAGCTCTGCGTTCATTTATAGTTCCTGAAATTTTGGATGACAAAAATCAGTACAACTGTGAGAGATGTCAGAAGCCTTGTGATGCCAAAAAAGGATTTAGTTTTAAAAAGTTGCCTTATATATTAACTATAGCCTTAAAGAGGTTTGAGTTCAATTGGGAGCGCCTGACTCGACACAAATTGAATGACAAGTAAGAACTTTATAATTTGCGATCAAGTGCTCCAGATTCCGAACTGCGTGTCATGTGATTATATATATCTCGAAAACAGGGTCATATTTCCCAATGTTTTGGATATGAACGACATGGTTGATCCTGAAACGGCTGAAAATCAAAAAGAAAGTGAGCTTGTCCCTCCCATCAAGCCGGAGTTAGTTAAAGCTAAGGATGACGGCGTAAAGCGCGATGCTCATAGCAGACCTACAGTAAATTTAAATAACTTCGGCCAGGTATTCAATAATCCTGCATGCGAAATCCTTAGACACAGTAACTGAGGACTCGTCTTACTGAAATGAATTGATTGTGGCAGGATTCTTTGTCCGACGAGGGAATAGATGTACAGGACTCTTCATCCTCGAATACAGAAGCGAAAACGGAGGGCGGCGGAACTATAGACCAACTGTTGTCAAGAGGGCCTAATGTTTACCAGTTATATGCTATCCTGATTCACAGAGGTGGTGTGAGTGGAGGACATTATTTCGCTTTTATCCGAGACTTAGAGACACAGCAATGGTATCGATTTGATGATACAACAGTGCGAAGGGTATTCTCAAATATGCCTTTTCTTGTTCCTGGACCTTATTTTTGGGTTTTATTGGGTTTATATGGTGTCAAAATTGATTGAATTTAGATTTCCGATGATGACATACAAGGGACTTATGGAGGTGCTGATTCATACCTTGATGGCGGAGGCAAAGATGTTGGGGTTGCGTACATGCTCGTGTATAGGCGGTATGATCCAACCCTGAATGCCCTTCCCATGACTTATGATATTCTACCGCAGCATGTCAAGGTAGGTTGTGCAGGCAGTATTTTAAATGGACTGAAATAGTCGAGCAATGCAATCTTTTTTGTGGTTGAATCTAGGAAATGTGGGATAATATGAAAGAGCAGGATAAAAATGTACACAACCAGGAAGAACTTGATAGGAACACAGTACGAATTAATGTTTACGTGCGAATACCAGGGTCTCTGGAAGTGCTGGACTACCGCGAAATGACACTGCTGAAACAAAGCACAATGCAAGAAGCTGCAGTTGAATGCTATAATGTGAGGTCTACCAACATGAACTTTGATGTCCTGTTGTTTTTAAACGCTTTTACAATTTCGTTGCTATGGTTTCAGGAATTCTTCAAAGAGGAAACTGCTATTTCTCCTGATCGCGTAAGGTTAGTACGCTTTGACAGAGACCTTAGTATAATCGAGAATAGCTTCGACGGGAAGGAGGAGGAAATAGTTTGTCTAGCCTTAAAGTCTCCAGCAGCGGTTACCAAGATGGAAGGGCTATTATTACAAATTCGTGACCCTTCAGAGACCTTTGAATCGTATGGTCAAGATGGTATGTGTATTTAGCTTGTCTCAAGATCAGCTTTTGTGGAAACTGTCTAGTAATCACCGCTATTTATTTTCCTTTGCAGACGTTGTATTCGTCACCCATCTGGTAAATGCAGAGAAAGAAGACTTTGTAGATTCCAGAGAAGTACATGTTCGACCTCACGAGACTATCGCTGATCTACGAAAGAAGCTCTCAGCCATATTTTCGCGTCCCGAAAATGAAATTTTCATGCTTGTTCACAAGGCAGAGCGTGAAATCTCTCCTATTGTACTTCTGGGAGACGAAAAAAATGACATGGCAGTCAGTTCGTTCAACTTCCCTAGGCTCACAAAGGTACTGAATTTAAAATGCAGCTTTGCAGTTATGAACGCAGGGACACTTTCAGCAACGTATTTCTCTATAGATGTACGTCGAATGTTTCAAACCTGGGCAAGATCCATCAAATTTCATCAAATTTATAAAAAATTACGTTCTATCGTACTCGTTCGACGTAAAGATTCAATTGCCACGGAAAGGTAAAAACAGTTTTTTCAGTTAGGATTTATGTATCTTAGTTGTCGCAGCTTCGAAATTTTATTACCAAGAATATCCTTGTAGATGAAACTTTCTCCGATGGAACAATTGCGAGTTCGCCGGTGGTGGATGGAGTCTTTACAATGGACACACCTGGTCAGTGCAACCTCCTTGACTTCTCATTGAAACTGTTGCTATGGTAATTTATATCGCGAATGTTTTACAGCACTAACCCCAGAAGTCATCGTCGCCCCTATATCGCCCAGTGCTTTCAATTTGTCTGATCCCGAGACCGATAATAGCATGCAAGAAACTGATGCTTCAGCGGTGCTCGGAAATAAGGATTTCAGCGACCCCAGCACCAGCGAAGAGAGTAGTCTCACAGGAAGTGACAGGTATATAAGAAGAGTGTTGTCCATCATTACCATTTTTTACAGTCCAATTTTCATAATATGAATACGTGCATAGAACTCTGGTTGTGGACACGGATGGTGAAAGTGGAAAACAAGGCAGTAGCTTGAATTCTCCTGAAACATCTCAGATGCCTCCTGGCGGAAATCCAGAGGTACGTTTAAAGCAATTAACAAAATTGCAGATTGAACTAGCACCAATACAGTTACAGAAAGTTTATGGAATTTGCTGAAAACGTTTTGTAGATCAAAGAAGAGAATGCAGATGATATGGCAGAAATAACCGATAACATTGAAACTCTGAAGCAAAAGTATTATTTCCGGGTGGCTTTCGACAAAAGGTCTGAAGACGGTGATTGGAGAAGTAAGTATAATACTAGTCTTTGCTCGAAATTCTCTTGGTTCAAACTAAATAGCAGTAAATTTGCTCAGTCCTTAGCGTTCGCTTGGACAGGATGATGCCACTGAAGGTCTTCAGCTCCTTAATAAAAGACCTCACAGATATTGACGAGAGGAACTTTATTGTTAGCAAAGTATACAGTGGATGTGATTTTGAAATTTTAAACTTCAACAATCGTTTCAACATGCTTGAGCCTTTCGATGAAATTAAGTGCACGCTGGGTCACAGACTCCAGAAAGGAGAAGGTCGAGTAGGGTTGTACCTGCTGCAAATGAAGGATATCACCATGGTAATTATTGATCTAATTTATAATTTTATAAGTGCGTCATATTACGGGAGAAATTGCATTGTTTGACATCCTTTCTTATTTCAGACTCCTGTTTACATAAATGATATCGTACTTCATGAATCAATGACATGCGCTGATGCGAAAACTCTGGCCAAACAAGCACTTAGCGCCTTGAGCATTGACACAACCAAGTAGGTTACGTTTTTATTTTAACGTACGCTTACGTATCGCTTGTTTCTCGCTTCTTTTGAGCAAAATTGCAAAACTTTTTAATATTTACAGTGTTCGGCTGCGGAAGAAAACTAAGAGTGGCCCTGCCAGAATTTTGAGGGACGACCAAGTAGTTGGAGAGGTCCTAGGTACAGTAAATGGAGGCGAAGTAATATTGCAGGTATATTATTAAGATATTCTGTAGTAAAGCAAGATGACAAGTTACCCTTACTAACTTACGTATTATTACATAGGTCTTAGAGGCACCAGACGAGACAGAGGAGTATCACTCATTGTTCATAAGATGCTGGCATCCTTCTACTTGGACATTAGATAACCCACAAGAAATCCTCGTGCCACAGGATTACACACGCCCTGCCAACGACCTGGTGTTGGAAAAGGTGGAGCTGTCTAACAAAATTTGTAGTTGCTGGCTAATGTACAGCGTTACTAATTTCTTTACCCTTTTATCAGCTTTGCGAAGTGCTGGACATTAAGAGAGAAAACTTGCAAGTGGCAAAATCTGAGAACCATGGCGCTTTCCCATATCAGTTGAATCCAATCGTCATTCAAGAACGATTGCAGTGGTTTGCCATTCAAACTCGCAGCAGCCAAAGATCTTTGTACCTGTATAGCGATGAGTTGTTTTTGTTCGTTAGGTAAGTCTCACTTCATTGATTTTATTTGTTCAGCTAAGGCAAGATGTTCAGTTTGTTGGTCGTGTGATTTCTCACAGGGATCGAAGCGAATCTTGTAAGACTTTGTCTCCTGAAGAACGTCAACAATATGAGAAGGAACTGGGTACCTCGGACGTCTACGACTTCACCGCAAGTCCGCGGCGGGAAACGGGATTAATTATCAATCTCGCCAGAACTCCTCCAGCCTGAATGCTGGATTAGATAAGGATGGAAATACATGTGAACACTTGAGTTCACCCCTTCTTTCATCCTTTATCAGATGTACACTTAGTAATGACAATCAAGTCTTTTTTCAAAGCAAAGTGTCGTAATGAGATTAGGGTCAGAGACCTGCTATGATCGTAACACTTATTTTATACAGCTGATTTTTTTGTGTACCATAGCGTTGAAATCTTGTGTCCAATGTCCATCATATTTTATGTTTTGTGTAGGTTAGAGCCTACACCTATCTTTGGCTCAAGCGATTCGTGCCATATACCTAGCTGAGATTCACTGCTTCCTAGTATTCGTCAGTTTATTTCAGATGCAATGCATGTTTAAATTCAGTATTCATATCAAAGCTATTTCCCTTATCTAGTCGGATGTATGATCGTCCCTGAGACTGAGAAATTACTATTATTGCCTTAGAAGTATTGTTCTGCTCAAACCCAATTTCGGTCCTACAGATTAGTGCCAGGGTTTTAAATTATGTCAACGTTCAAAACTATTTCCTTGCGGACTATCATGACAGGAAAACAAACAAAGAGATCCTGATTCAAGTTATAAATGGATCGTGTAAATATTATGTAACAAATCTTTCATTGAAATGGGCATATCTTGTACCATGTCTCCTTTCGCACAGAGTACAGCAGGCAAGGTGTTGCCATAGCATGATTGTGATTCGCTAATTCACCTCCCCACAACTGATGAAACTGCACTCGTTCCGTATTTACACCCATTAATCGGTGGAAACGTCATTAGAGAGACCTGTACTGAATATATTACTGATCTGAAATAAATATCTCCCCTTAATGCTCATGAGGCTCATGGAACTACTTTTTGTAGTCATTGACTCTTTGAATTCTTAGAGATGCCTGCCTGTACGAGTGAAGAAATTGCTTCGCTTGTCAATACATTGTTATCAATGCTCATTATGCAATGCGCATACAAACAGCACCCCATGCACTTCAGTTTAAGACCAAGTCTAAAGATACTTAGCATCCTGTCTTTAAAAATTCTATGCTGAGAAATGGATCTATAATAATGCGCGACACTATCAAGAACTTGTGGAAGACAACAACTGTGCGGTTGCAGTGGTTTTGTCCTCTTAACGTACTTCCTTCCTTGTAAATGAAGGCACTTCTACTTCACTTTTACTATCTTCATGTAAGTTGGTGAAGTCGGTTGAAACAAATACGAAGTCCTAATTCAGCCTGGCTGAGTAAGTTGTCCTATCGTCTGGAGATCACCATGCCCATATGTTCTCCAGTTGTTAAATCCTTTTACGGACAGAATTTTTCATAGCCTCATCCTTATCTCCAGTCTTTTGGCAATAACCTGCGCATTCAAATTCACCAAAAGTTCTCAATTTATTCTCAACACAATGGCCACAGAGGATTCAAGCGCAGTTGTGCTCAGAAATAAAATAGTGCTCACTTGTAGCAACGAGGAACTGGAAATCATCCAGGTGGAAGATAATCGACGGCAAACTATTCACCAGTCAATTGCTCGACCCGTCACACCCTACAGCTCTGAGGATCTTAGAGGGTCAAATCTAAGTATTTGTCAACCGAACTATGCCAGTCAGCATTCATTGCACACAGGGAAGTATCAGCTTCAAGTGCCCAAAGCTTATGGCTCTAATAGCAATTCAGAGATTGCCACTCCATCTTCAACATCTGAAGAAGGTGCACTGAATTACCTAATTAAAACGCACCATCTGACCCTACGAAAACCTTACATTAAGATTTATTCCAGACCTACAGATGTACTTTGCTGGACGTACCACCCGCAGGAAATCCCTGAGTGTTCCTGATTTACATTCTACACATGCAAAAGAGCATTTTGCCAGTTCGCTGGATAGGCTTGATGAAACATGCAAATCAACAGGTATTAAAAAGCCATTCATTGGCACTCAGTTTTTATTGCTTTATATGTCACCACAGCAGCTGAATTGCTTACGCCACTATCATTCTCACACGCGACCGTTCCATAATCTATGAACGCACATGAATTGTGACAAACGTTTACAACGGTTGCTAGCTCAGCTCTGCTTGCTTACACTGCCATAAGATTTAAAGTTTTTCACGGCAGAGTTGTAAAAGATTTGTAGATCTTAAAGGAAGTTATGCCATAGGGTTATAAATAACTCAAAGGTTCTGCTTAAAAACTAAGAGAAGAGAAGGGCTATATTGGATGTGTGCCGATGATTCCATACTACATCTTCTGCTTTGGATCAAATAGTACAGACACTTTTACTATAGAGATACAGACTTTGGCTTGCCTTCTTGTGCCATAATATATAAGCCAAGAGACTGGCTAATGCTTAGGTAGCTGACTGAGCTTTCACATAATGATGTTATAGGAAACTTTGTACAAACTATGAGATGAAGGGAAGAGTCTGCTGAATGAGTGCAATGTGTGAGGAGCTCTGCTGACTTCATCAGATCTTTCAAGGATCATTTTTTGTGCATAGGAGGTAGTACTGGTGCGATTCGAGCCATGGCTTCCCCACGATCAAAATCTCCGCGACCTGTGACACCGAAAAAAGAAGACAAGGATGAGTCTTTTTGGGATAAAATTGGCACTTTAGGAAGGAAAAAACGCATTAAGGAAGGTGAGTGAATTTGTTTTAAAATCTGCCCAGAATTAGCTGAGAATTTAATACATTTCATATCAGGTGTTTACATTTCTCAAAAGATTACCCACGAGAGACTCAATGTATGTACAATGTAACGCACTGCACACACACCCACATAAACATTGCGTGGGTGCCCACACAGGAACATTAATTGCATGAATAGTTTTCTCCTGTTCTCTTCTTTTGAACTCTCACATTTTGTAGAACATGACCTTTTGTGGGGGAGGGAATTGAAAACTGTAGAAATGGGTTGCTGATGTTTGAAATTTTTGAAATAATTTTGCTTTCCAGTGGAACAAATTGAACAAGAGGGCAAAAATGCAATTGACTCGCCGGGAAGTCCAACCCAGTTTGATATTCCTCCGGAAGAATATGATTTGGGTGTGTTTTTTAAACAAGTTTCGTAATTGTTTTAAAATTTAATGTGAATGATTGAATTTTATGGGAACTTATGGCAATTTTGATGCTGTATAGCTGAGGGCGAGGAGAGAAGCTTGATTGAAAGACGTTCTTATTCCGATCCGAAGCTGAGAAATCTTATCAACTTACTTGTCGACTGGATTAATGATGAACTTGCCAATCAGCGAATTATCGTGAAAAGTTTGGAGGACGATTTGTATGATGGTCAAGTCCTGCAGAAACTTTTAGGTATGAAGTGGCCTGATGAAAATGACACTTGCGGGGATAATTTCTGAGGAAGAGATTGCAGCGTTTTGATTTTCATTTACAGAAAAATTGACGGGACAAAAGTTGGAAGTGCCTGAAGTGTCCCAGAGTGAGGAGGGTCAGAGACATAAACTGCAAATCGTTCTTGGGGCTTCAAATCAAGTTTTAGGGATGCCAATGTGGTCACAGCAGAAATGGAGTGTTGAGTCGGTCCATTCAAAGAGTCTTGTTGCCATTTTGTATTTACTTGTTCATCTGGCTCGACACTTTAGAGCCCCGCTTCGTCTTCCGGAAAATGTAAACGTGGAAACTGTTGTGGTTAAGGTGAGGATAATTGTCAAAGAAACTGTTTTTCTCCAGAAGAATTTAAAATATGCGCAGTCAGTAAGATTCGATAATGACGGCAAAGTTGTAACCCATGTGAGACATTTGAATCTTAATATATTAGTTAATTCAGATGATTTTCTGATGCTATTTAGAAACGTAATGGGAAGCTTGAATACCGTCGTGTGTTGGAGGAGATCACTTCAACTTATGACGAGTTTGGAATGCGATGTGAGCGCGATGCCTTCGACACACTTTTGGATCACGCACCTGATAAGTTGCAGGTTGTCAAGAAGGTATGGTTATTTCTCAATGGTTATACAATTTTCTCTCAGCCCACGAAGAATTCAATGTAAATCCCAAAGAATTGATTCGTGCTGTCAGTCGGAATGTTTGTATAAATTATCTTCAATTTTGTGCAAACAGAGTTTAATAACATTTGTCAACAAACACTTGAACAAGATCAACCTGGAGGTTACGGACATTGAAAACCAATTTCACGATGGAGTGTATATGATTCTATTGATGGGATTGCTAGAAGGATATTTTGTTCCTCTTTATGAGTTCCACTTGACACCAAAGGACTTCGAGCAGAAGGTTTTTAACGTTGCCTTTGCCTTCGAATTAATGCAAGATGCCGGCTTGAGCAAGCCAAAAGCTCGCCCAGAAGGTAAGTAACTTAAGCTTTTTCAAATTGTCACGTTTTTGCCAGTGTACTGACCCGATTTGAACTCGTTTACAGATATTGTGAATCTTGATCTAAAGTCCACACTCCGAGTCCTGTACAATTTGTTTGCAAAGTACAAGAATCTTGGCTAGTAACCCAGTGTTCATCTTTTGGTGCTACAAATTTGCATTGGAGTGCCTTCCATTTTGTAGCAATGCTGCTTCGTTGCCTTATCTCCGGACCACCTTTGGAGCCAGTATATGCTTGAAGAAAGACCTTTCTATGGAAACTCGAAACATTTATTCTGCATTTGTTTTCTCCGTAAAATGTTTGAATTGTGCTTTGACGTACATTGATTTTAAAGTCACTTAACCTCTACTCGTATACCGTAATATATAATGTAACTGCATAATTTAACTAATCGCAAAATACGTTATCTTTTATGTTTTTTTTGTAAAAGACCTCTAGCAAGCTTATCCAGTACGCATTGTATAGAATACATGGAACTAATTTGAGACCAGTGATTCCAAAAATTAAGCAAACCATGCTAGGAAACTTCTTTTTACATGCTGCTGCAGTATCAACTCTCAGGTGTTCAATGGAACAGCAGCTTCATATGGTTGCTGTTAGTTGCTGAATACAAGGAAGAGGTAGAAGAAAAATTGTTTAGTCTGAAACGGCCGTGTAATGCCTTCTAAAATAGGTGCCATTTTCACCTCCTGTGAACTCTTTGACTGTGTCAGACCTTAAACTAGCTACTATCTAAATTATTTTAAAGCTACGCGCAACCGAAATCGTGTGCAGGTTTAAATACTGTTCCCTGAAACTCAGTTAAAATATACATCGTACCCTATTCTAGTATTATCAGTATACAAATGCTTACTGTTTTATATCTCGTAGAAAAACAATTACTATCGTGTCACTGACTAAAATCCTAACCGGATTGTAAAAATAATAATAATAGTCATAATACTATAATACAAATATATAGTGTGTTTATATTCTTATTTGTTCGTGCTCGTCTGTGAATCAACGGCACCGAGTGTGAAGGAAGGTAATGCATCAGCAGTTGAATATTTGCTCGAAAGCAATCTGAAACCCTCGTGATGAGTCTTTTTCGTCCGAATGGAAGTGAAATTTCAAGCTTGTAGCTCCGGGTTGAAATTTTGCCACCCCTGTTCAAGGAAATTCAATAACATTTTCATCAGTATTTCAGAGTCATTTTAATTCCTCTACTATACTTAAATTGAAGCCCGCTTACACAGAAATCTTATGTTTCCACACAAGAACCCGCATCCTGGTTGATGGAAGAAATCTAGACAGGCTCCTCCCAACTGAGTTTCAACGGGATTGTCCAGTTCGAACGTAAGGACTTTCATTTTCACGCCACATATAAATGGGGACTGTCTGTAATTTTATTAGAAGAAACCAAATCAGTTTACAAATCTGCGGACATTGTCATGTTAATAGGACCAGTAGGCGTTTGACATTTCGCAACGTTAATACAGACATGTGTATCACACTTCTTTACACACTGGTTTACGCTAGAGCTCCCATTGTTGCCTATTACGCCAATCAGATCTACAGTACGTCGGTGAAAAATATAACCAGGACAGGAGTCAAGGTTAGTATGATTCATCTACCAATTTGCGCTCCAGTCCTTCCAAGTTCGAGCATTCTTCGAACCCAGGCTTTTATGACAACATGGCGCCAGACTCTGACGCTCTTCCATTAAACATCCAGGTTAATGGGGCTTCCATTACAAGACACTTAATGCCCATTTATGTGAATGTCAAACAGTGCGTGTTGAGTAGACGAAACATTAATCCTAACTTCATTGCTAATATACTGCATCCAAATTGCATCTTTTTACTGTCAGACTTCACCCTTCGTTTGTTTAGGAACGTGCACGATAGCAGAGTGTGCTCTACCAGTGGGACAAAGGTCATGGGCAAAGCTAATAGCATACATTGCTTTATATTCTTGCTTAATATGAATATATTCTGGTTCCGTTCCCACAGTTACATGTGTGTACAAGTAAAACCACTTAAAAACTTTGCAGTAACTTTCCTGCTCCACTATGAAAGTGATAGCTGCTGATGGCGAGCTCAATGATGACATGACCTTGCCGCATTGCTGTGACATAATTAGCTCTCCATACTGTACATACGCTACTGCTCTATAGACATCGATTGACAATTACCTGATGAATTCGTAAACACAGTCCATATTGTTTGGGTAATGCTCCGGATACCAAGGGGTGTTAATCGTACCCTTGCGCTCAGTCACCTGTGTGAAACATGGTGTATCGGATGGGAACACCTCTGGTATGGTGCTGTACGGCGGGTTCCAGAACAAACCGTCATGACGAGCACAGTCGGTGAGGAGTCTATAGTTAATCTTAAATTTTTTGTCGTCGTTGTAATTATTGGAGTGGAACACAAGTCTGAAGGCCTCAGCATCCTTTTGGAAAGGATACTCATCTGTTTACATAAAATGAACCATCATTCAAGTTTTTTCCATATAAAATGCATGCTTACTTCGGTTATATGCTGAAAGAAACTGAAAATTGTTGGACCACACCGAGTACAGCAGCCCCGATTGCCTTCGCAAGAAAGTACTTTGGCTTATTACTTACATGTCATGGAAGATATGTTGCCACAGAACCTGGAGCCTCCTTCAGGAACACAAGAATCAATTGCAATCCAGTCGGACTTGCAAAAACCATCCGCATCAGACCCGTCGAGACTCACGCCGGTAACTGCACAATACAATTAAAAGCTATAGTCGCCATTACTATGATCGAACCTAAACGTTCTTTTGGACCGTTACATATTCCGTGTCTGATGATGGGACCAAGTTGAGCCATAGTACATAACTATGTGTCATAGAAACAGAAGCATAAATTAATGAACTCACGTGAAAAGCGAATCCCACACTGGTCCTCTTGCGTCTTCATGATATCGAAAATGCAGTTCACATCCTTGGATGAAATTTCATTCCTTTTCGGACTATTAATAGTCCCTTCTGCTTCTTGTAGTTCCACCTGACAGCCAGATCCTTCCGGTTCTGGAAAGTAAGAAACGACCAATGAGTACAAGAACGTTGACAAAACGATAAGTAGCGGTTCTGCAGACTTTTCAAAGCCTTTCATCTCCATTGTTTTCGAGAACAGAACATGCAGTTCAGCCACATGGCTTTACTAACGTACTGATGTATGCGCCGGAACAATCAATAGAGCCTCAAGCAGTTGCATTAACTGTTATTACACCGAAGAATGCATACAGCTAAATGCAGCTGCAATGGTAGCTACTGAAGTTTTAAAATCTGGTAGTTTAATGACCCCTGAATATCGCCTGCAACTGCACTCATCAGCACTGCATTTCATACATGCTTTATCAAAAGTCTATTGTTCATTGCTTTGTCGTAAAAGGCCCGTCTTTGTAATGCAATAACTGACTCCCTTGCCACAAAAAGATAAGGATGCATGCTGTTCAGCTGGATGTAGACTGGCAGCTTTTGCATCAGGACCTTTGTGTGCCATTTTCTGCACTAGCTCCGTTTCTAATTTATGTTCTTGCTTTTTAGTGCATTGCCGGCTTCTTCATCTATAGTTCCTCGTAGCCAACACCAAATTTTCGCATTCCGAGGCCACTGTCACCTGAAGCTGATTAAACGTGAAAGTCTCATTTTAAATTTTTTAATTACCACAAGAACGGCGACAGGGAATTAAATACATGATCGCGTAATTCCCATAGATGGTATTTCCTTGTGTCAACCTGATGATGCAGCAGTTATATAATTCACGCTTGTAAACGTGGATGTCATGACGCTT
>JAQFYD010001026.1:0-13897 GCA_034694225.1 Bourletiella hortensis
AGAGTAGATCATTTGTGAGATCGATCCTTGTTGTCTTGAGGCTGCTCATTTGCATGACGTCCAATTGACAAAAAAATAGTACTGGGCCCTTGAAAATGGCGTCAAACGCCCCAGAGTTATTTTAACAAAGTCGAAAAATATTTCACATATTTTCACATATTTTGGCCATTTTTGGCAAATATTTACATACATATTTTGAGACTTTGCTGTACATACATATCCTCGCTCTGTTCATCAGTCACATGGGTACATTCACTTTTAATCTTTATCCACGAAATACAAAACACATGAAGATAAGCTACTTAGTTTACATGTTTACCATTATGTTATGCAGAAAAGAGGATAAGAAAAACCCGGTTCCGCTTATACGACATTTGTAAGCATGTTGTTTAATTTAGCTTATAATTAACTGAGTATAGCGAAAGCTACCCAAAAGAAGTCATAATAAGCTTTATAGCAGTCTTCGGGTATGTGTGAGACGTGACACAATGAACTTACGTAAGTTTTCTACACACAACTCTCAAACTTACGCTGACGCCTAAATTGGTGCTTTGAGGCTTATTTGCATACTAGATTTAAGTAAACAATTTAAAAAGTTTCATTACCCGATTGTTGAACTTTCTTATGAAATCATAGATTTTTTAAATCGTTTTACGTAAACGTCTGTGCCTTTTCGTGCATCCTCATAATTCTGCTTGTTATTTATTAACTCGGCCGAATAAAGGAGTTGGTGTAGTAAGTTTTCGCATTTTTCCTTCAGAAGTACCTCTTGGCAAGTAATTAAAAAAATGACTACCTCCTTTTTTAATTTCTTGTAGGTTATTGATTTAGTTTGCTGTGATCCATAAGTGGGACCCATAAAACTTGGATGGCCCCACCCGTTGAAACGTAATTTCGCAAATTTTTCGGCTGCACGGCCCAATATCTCAAAAGCTGTTGCAGCCCACAACTTTCCACTTTTGCCCAATTCCATCCAACAACGTATATATTGGCCTGTCCGTCGTATGAACCATGCCCGGGCCAGTGGGTACCCCCAAGGCTACTAAGCCTACAAGCGCATGCATGTTAAGGCTCCGAATTACGTGGATATTTTTAACAGATCATGAGCTGATGTAGATACACTTCCGTTGGTAACTGCTTTGGTGGCCCCAAACCACAAGTTTATAGACTGCCCACGCCCGATAGGTCTTGTCAGAGCCTGGGCTTCTTAAATGGGCTTCACCTATGCTGCGACCCATTCATAAGGCAAACCTTTTACGCTCCGTTGATTTTACTAATGTAATACCTAATTCATGTCTGCTGATATAAGGTACACTACTACATTTTGTACAACAACAGAAGCCGACAGAATCACTGCTATTAAGCGAAATTCAGCCAAACGTTTGACGTTCTAAGAACACAAAATCCGCAGTAGGTTTCGTCAAACTTGCTTTGGTTCACATTTTATAGGCATTTGCACTCTTTATTGCTCAGTGTAAATTACGTTCCACTAACGTTAGACTTCAAATCCGGCAGCCTAGCCTACGAAGGTCATTTGACCACCTGGGTCATTCACAATGCTGTGTTATGTATAAGCACTCTGAAAGTCGTACACATGTCATACGCCCTCGTCCGGCTGCTCATGGATTTCAAGATGAAGTCCTTACACGTTGTCATCCTAACCGACCTTTGGCTGTCACTGTTGGGAACGTCCACCTATTGGGCCACGGAACTGTTTCACAGGGGACGGGAAGAGACGATCATTCTGTTCAACTCGTTTGAATTTTGGTCTGCCGATGAGTTGATCTGCAAAATTCCAAACTGGGGTTCTATAACGGGTTTGAAGACTGCAAGGTTGTGGATCCAGGCAGTCGTTCGTCTGGTGCTGTCATTGAACCTGCAGGAGCTGATGTGCGTTGCAACGCCATTTGCGACCAAAATGTTCCCACTGCTGTACGTCGTGATGCTGGCATCTTTTCCGCATTGCAGCATTTTTGCCACGTCTTTGATCCACACGTATGATGGAGCCTGGTGGACGCTGGGGCTGGGTTTGATTGTCATAATGGAGATATTGACGGCATTCTACACGGAATCCAACATTCTGTTCCTCTTTTTTTGCAACTGGCTCTCCAGGTTACGTTTTTTACCCGAGTAGAAACTACCGTCAAAGGCATGCGGTGAGTGTGGTTAGTGTGCGTGGTGGTACTGCAAAATCCAAGGTGTAGCAAGATTTCTACGTTTAACCTTTTCGTAGGAAACTGATTGGTGCCAAAAAGGAACCCATCAAAGTGCAAACACTTGACGGTATAAAGAAAATGAACCACTTCCGCGTTCAAGTCACACTCTGTAACGTACTGTTTAGCAATATTGTCTTCACCGGAAAACTCATGGCGCTGTCTTGCTCCATTCTGGGAACGTATTACGTCATATTGAGCCAGGATGTGTCCTACATCCTTGAAATATTTTTTGCAGCGTTGAGCATTCAAGCTATTGCCTTCTACACGGTCTCATGTCAAAACAGAATGTCCACAACAGAGCACTCTAGTAACGGAATCCATTCAATGACTTACGTTTACACCGCAATGCACATGCATAATGGACATGGCATCTGAATAATTACGAACGGGAAAGGGTTTAGTGAACCATGGTGAATTTTCAAGCTTATTTAAATATGGATCTCAGCCTGAAACTTTCAACCCTAAGGTTTTAGTAAGCCTGGTGTTTTCCAGACCAGCTTTCATTAATTTGGACCTTTATATGCCTCCGTTGACAAAAACTGAAGCTTTGACATCAAGCCTTGATGAAGTCTAATGTTTTAATTGCCACACTTGGTCAAATCTAGACTTGAATGTACGGTCTGGTGGCAGCCTTAAACTGTGACTGTGAAGTATACATTTGGCTTTTCCAGCCTAGCCTGAAGACGAGGAATGGCAGGTACATTACCATTCCGATATTCACTACTTTGAATTCTTGCAGGAAGACCAGTGTGCAAAGGTTAAGGAACGTTGCTGTCCCACAGGATTCTGCTGCAACAGGTACACAATTGCCGACACGAAAATGACGAGTAAATGGATGTCAGAAGATGAGACAACGAAATGTTATATTCCAGTGAACTGTATTAACCATTTTAACGCTTCAGTAGTTGATTGGTCCCTGTTATTTCATCAGTCCGATGAGGCTTGAGATTGCGAGTAAAACGGGATTCCCTCAGGTACTGAATATATTTCAAGATCCGTTATCGGCGGAGCGTCGGAGAGACAACATCACTTGAGCTAGTAAAGCATTTTCTATTTGCGGCCGTGATTTGGCTGCAATTTTTGTGTTATTGCAGATGCTGAGGCGTCCATTTTGGGTAGACACCCCTCCGGTGGTACAAAATGTGGAGGCTCGCTCTATTAGATACTACCTCGTGTCAGCCATAAAATGCGCAGTAACCCAGTGAACCTTCTGGCCGGTGAAATGGGCTTCATTGTTCAAAGCATTATCACATGCCCTAAATCAACCGGTTAAATCCCCTTGAAGTAAACTCTCGCGCTTCAAAACTTTCGCCTTCACCGCCCAGTCATTTTTTACCACACATGACCGGTTATGAATACTAGAACAGGCGGAAGTGCTCCATTGGTAAGAAAAACGACACGAAAATGTCCAGTTTATCCCTATTAGTCGCCTTGATTGTTCACGGATCGACCAGTTTGATAGTTCAAAATGATCGCGCGCACCGCCCGGTCATTTTGATATCACACATGACCCGTCATGACTACTCAAATGGGCGGCAGTGCGCCATAGGCAAGCGTAACGACAGCCTAACGACACGAAGATTTCGTGTTTATTCCTATTGTTGGCCCTCATTGTTCACTTATCGCCAATTCAGATGGTTCATAATGATGGGGCCCACTGTCCGGTCATTTTGATATCACACATGACCCGTTATGACTACTAAAACACGCGGCAGTGCGCCATAGGTAAGCGTAACGACACCGTAACGACACTCAAATAACTGAAAATAGCCAGATTAACCCTCTTGGCCAACCTGATTGTTTACCAATCGACACGAATGATGGCTCTAAATGTTATCGCGGACCACGCGGTTATTTTGATATCCCATACGCCCCGGTAATACCACTGTGAGGGTTTCCAGTACACCAAACGTAAGCGTAACGACACGAAAATGGCCCCAAATGGCAAGTTTATCCGCCTTGGTTACTATCATTGCTGGCCAACCGACACGGTTAATGGCATAAAATGTCAACGCCGACCGCCCGGTCATTTTGATATCCCATTCGCCCAAATCGATCATCTTGCCGTTGCAGGAGGCCACTGAGAGGAGCGTTGCGCCAGTCGCTATCACATAAGGAGGCCTCGCAAGCTCGCCTCCTAAAAAGGATTGAAAACTTTTGCATCATACGATGACGGTTGTTTTACTTTTCACCTTGTGTATTAATGTAATTTGAAAAAAGTAATAATGTTAATTTTGAAGCTCCTGAAGAAACAGTGAAAACATCAATTGTTGTACGCAATTACGCAGCTCACTATCCTGCTGCCATCAGTGGCCGAATAGACGTCCAATTGAGAGTTCATGTATCATTTCACATAACGATGCCAGTTAGTTCTTCCGTTTGGGAAGCAGACGACAAATGGAAAGGGTTTCATTTCACACCAACAAATGTAACTGAGTTATGATTCGAAACCCATGCGAATTTACCTCTTTCCAACGCAACTATTTGCAGGTAAAGTAAGGCTTCGCAAACTGGTCGTCCGGACGCATCTGGTAGCTATAAACTATGCATTTCCCAGTGGAACGACCTACTTTGCAATACTCTCCTAGCTTCTTGTCCTTACATGCATCAACCTCTCCTTGCTTTATATTAGCAAAGTAAGTGATCTACAGAGGAAAGGCGCTGAAAAAAGTTACTTACCATAACACCGAAATAGGCACTCACCAGTGCAGTCATCCACAGCACTAGCACAGCTATGCTAGCAAGAGATAATCGACAATTATTACTAATTTGTGTAAAATTCGGGCAGCACGGAAAATGAGATTTGCTTAGAACTTTACGTCGTTGTGAAGTAGTTAAAGCTTATGGTCGCAGCTCGAAGAGGGCACAGTGACGAACTTGTGGGTTTTGATTAAGACTGGACTCGACCTGAGTGCACAATTTTTCCTTTTTTGCTTCAAGATGCTGGAATAACGATATTTATAGGAAGAACTCGATGACGATGCCTACCCGGAAATGATTATATGAAAGATCTCACGTTTATTGCAAACATGGATTTTGAGTTAGAACAAGGAAGTGGTGAAGTAGTCAATATGAACTAGGTAAGGAATTATTATGCATGACATCACTTAAAGTAAGAAAAATAAATGCCTCCGTGTAAATTGAGTTGCAAATGGATTTGCATGTCCCGGATGCGGGCATTACTCCTGTCATAAAGGTACTAGGCTATCCCATTTAGGCTTAATAGTCTCCTAATAGCTCACTGAAGACGGCCAGTTTACGAAGCGGAATATGCATGCAAAAATGGAGCTGAATTCATGATGCCTTAACTCTCCAGGTGTCCAGCTAAATTGAGCGTTCGGCATTACTGTAAAGGTTTGTGCGGTCCACCACACCGCTAAGGGTCATGATTGGGTACTGCTTCTATGCTGGCAAGAAACTGGTTCTTACGCTTCTGGCTACCATTGCAAACAACTTTTTTACTTTGTTCTGGTGAGCAGAAGGTTTGAGGACAGAGGAATCCATGGATTTGCGGCAAAAATTTGTCGCGTCGTGAGTAGATTCTCCGCCACAACTGTCGGTTGGATTTTCCCGAAAGAAATAACGACTCATTCCTGTATTCATCATAGATTTAGTGAATGTGGCTGCATGAATCACAGTGGAAGCCATCTTAGCGCATTGTTTTGAAGGACACAGAGGTAAAGAAAATCTGACGGAACGTAATTCTATTTAGTGTGCAAGTACAAAACTGAATTTTAAGAGTTCACAGATTCGGGTTATTACCAAAACTGTAATGGACCAGAATTTTAGCTTCGGGAACTGCATATGATTGTTTGAAAGGCGTACTGATAGTGTTTACGAAAGGCAAGTAATACTGAAACTGGGGGAAATATTCGTACTTTGCTTGTTGCCGCCAGCTCAGTCCAGCAGTTGACACTGACGACCCAAAATCTTACCAGAACTCGTGCAAACAAACAACTGCGATGAGCCTAGCATGAGCAAGCTTAATCAAATGTCAGTCAAGTAATAAAACCAATTATAATTAGCTACATGGGGTCCAAATAACCGTGCAAGGCGCCATCGGCGGTGACTTTGATTGGTATTAAGTCTGTGATCACTGTTTTCGGCTGGCGGCTTGGCTTTTAACGATACTAATATTGGATGTCGTCTGCTAAACTTTACTAATGGTTTGGCAGCTTGAGTGACCCAATGAAAGTGACCATTGCATTGCACGCTCCTTCCAAATTTTCGACAATTTCCCACAACCGTGTGGCAGTTTTGGTATGAAATTGATGCTTGCATGCCATGTTGAGCAATTTTCCTGTCAAAGCGTCGGCCGGAGTGTCGTTCCATGGTGTAGCTGTTGAAACTGCAAATAATGTTGGTCCAAGCGATTATTTTAATGCTTCACAAAATTGGTCAATTAATTTTCATACTTATGACGACAGTAACTAATTGCTCTTAAAGAACCAAAGTAAGTCCTGCGGACAGCTCTATGGGTGCCATTTGGACGGACCAACTGTGCATTGCAACGTGGCAAACCGAAACATGAAGTTTGATCGGATCACGCTTAACCGCTGGATTCTACACTACAACGGCTCTCTTTACCCATGGAAGTTTGTATCCAAGTCGACTGGTAGCCAACTTCCGGTTTCAAGCACCAATATCTTCCACTCAATTGCCTTCCGCATGTAGCTAGCCATCTGTGCTTTGTACGCTATGTACATACAGTGGACGCTGGTTGAGCACAGCGTCAAGCACGGAATTGACTCAACTAGGTATCACATATTTGGGATGCACCTCGCGCGAAGCATGTTTGCAACCACCTTCACATACTTTGGTTATGAATTCTTTGGTCATTCTGACGGGCACAAGTTGCTCTACAATTTTGTTCAACTCAGTCCTGGTAAAATCCAAATTTCACTGCTTAAATTCAACATAAATATGCGCACTAATCTGGTCCTCTAAATCAAAACCCGTTAGACCTGCCAGGTAGAAGAAAACATCCAATCAAAGGCGGCTTCCTACAGGAACAAATCTTAGCTCTAGCTCCGTTCATGATCTACTCCTTCTGCCCAATGATCACTGGACTCTTTCTGCTGGAATGTGATGACAAACAGTTTGCCTCCTCACTGTTACCCATGAAAATACAATAGAGTTGGGTTGTGAAGTTCGTAGGTGCTGTTGTCGAGTTCCGATTCATCCAGTTCCTTGGAGCAATGGCTCACCTTGGAGCGTTTCACTTCGTCTCATTTGTCCGAACTATCCAAACAACCATGCCACGTTTCACAAAGCAACTTGAGCAAGTTCTGTTTTCGGATTGGACGGAACCTAACAATCACATATAATAACATGTTTGATTGTCATAGGAACAAGAGAGCTTCGGATTCGCCCATCGAGGCGGTGAGAGAAGGCTACAGCCTAGCCAGAAAGGTTTCTTCTCACTATGTCCCTCTTCAATTAGAGTTCAGCTGGTACCATCTTCTCCCACAAGATGCTCAGCCTGTGTGGCGGAATCGTTGGACTGTATTTCCTTGTGAGGTTAATACTGTGACGGCCACTGCTGTCCATATTCTTCTTCGCCCTTGCATTCGACTCTATTGTTTTCTATACCGTAATATGGGACAATGCATTCCTCATTCCGGTCATAATGAAGGAGCTGAAGGATCAAGTGGATGTTGCTGCAGCAGCTACGCTTGGAGCCGTTCATAACCGCAATTACTGGTGGAGCTTGTCAAGGTCTGTTCCATGCATTTGTGTGAGCGTGGGTGGGTTCCAGGGTATGGAACGGGATTCAACACCGACGCTTGTGGATTTTGTCGTGAGAAATTTCGTTTCTTTGTTGATGGCCAGAGCGAGGATATGTATAAAAAAACATATTTTTATAGGTTAGTTGTAGCGCCCCGAGACTCAGCGACTGGACGATTTAGGGTCTTAGAATGCTGCTACAGAAATTTAATTTTACATATTTACACATATTTGGGAACCTTGGCACATATAAATATGTATGCAAATATTTTGGGGATTCGACACATATTCTTTACACATTTTCCAGATTTTACATGAAATTAGTATAAATTTCAGAGATTTTGATTTCCCTCCCAATGTTTGCCTCTCTGAGCGCTTCATCATCTACCTTTGTTTGACTTGGCTCATTTCTAGCATATATTTGGAAGCTCTGCTAAAATAGGCGCATACGCAGCTTTCAGCGGGTTACAAGATCGCCCAGTTTGCTTACAATTTCTCATTTTCAATTCAACAAACAGTTGAAGAACTATTAACAATGATCATGACCATTCGTGGCTGTGGGCGGAAGGATAGCCAACAAACCAAAGTTGAGTACTTGCCATTAAATATTCAAATCTCAAATTGATAGAGAGACATGATCCGCACAGAAACGACATTGAGTTCATAAAATCGAACCCTCATTAAGCAACAAGTGCAAAAATTGCCAGTAGTTCGCGCTTCTGCACATTTGTGGTGCAACTAACAGTAATTTAGACACACTCTGCCTCGCGGGAGAAAAGAAGTACCTTACACGCATGGCTGCAGAGCATATCCTTTCACAGCTCCTAGAATCATGACTAGCAGATTGTCAGACACAAAGCAAAGGGGGCTTGCACTAGTGCTTCGACGAAGGCCGGCTACCGCACCGCGAACTCCTTAACAATTGTTGAATTCAACGTTATGCTAGGAACAGCAAGCAGTGCTAGACCTAAGCATTTAAGTGGTGCTCTCATATGAGGTCGGTTACCGTTACCGAACGTCTGCAGTTTGAAGAGAAAGCATCATCGAGATTATCCACTGTGGGTGAAGCGGAATATCCGCAAGAATGCGTCAAACGTGACTCCTATCCTTGTCTGAGTGTGGTGGCATGTATATAAATGTTGGGGTGAACGTATACTTAGCACTGGGCTCTTAAAAACTGCCTCAAAATACACAATTTTTGAAGAAAAAATGATAAAATCGTCGCTCTGCTGATGGCTTTTAAGTCGTGCTTTTGACGTGAAATCTACTTTAAGACCCATGATTGACCCCTCGTACATGAAAACTTACTGTTTTGCATAAAAATGCCTTAGAAACTTGTATAGTATTTATTTAGACGGACGGAGCAATACTCTGCCATGATTTGACCTACATGGGTATAAACGCATTTATATAATCGAAAATCATACAGGATCGATGAAAGGAACATTCAGGATCGAATGGTGCATTAGGTTGCAGAACTTGAAATGCGTAGTCCCACACGCCAACCCTGGGATAATGCGCTGATTGTCAGTCCTGCCTGCATCTCGCCAGGCCCTTTGCATTACAGTGGTACAACACAGTGTCCTAAAATCCAAATACCTTCCAGGAGTGCTTTCAGTTTGGGGTTGTGAACTCACAGTGGTAGTGATTATTTGGAAAAAAGGTTCAGAGACATTTTGATTATGACATCCATATGATTTCATAATCAATAAGCCCCTAACACCCAATTTCAAAACCTGTTTCCTTCCGTACTGTCCCCGGCTGCCATTAGGCTTTGGAGTTCTGAAAGCAACGTCATTAATCAAAGTTTGGAGAAATTTTCTGTGCCTTTTTCAACGAAACGGCGAGCCTTTCATGCTATTCGCCTGAAACCGATGAATTTGGTTGTAAATGGAAGACAAAGCAGTCCATAGAGATTTAGAAGAACCACTTACTTTAGGTTCCTCCCAGGAGTTAGGAAACTTCCCAAGTCAACGGATTACATGCTGGCTTTAAATCACGACCATTCCTCGGTTCCCACTGGAAGATGTATGCGGCAAGGTACATGTCACGGTAGCGATGCCCGGCTGTGACGGCGCCGCGATATCTTGATCATGAAATCACCGTGATTTCGTGATCAAAATGTCCCTCAGCCAGTCCCATATAGCCTTTACCTCATCTGTATCCTCCCCATGCCCTAAACTACTTCGTCTCTTTGGCATAAGCATACGGAATATCACGACTTGATGAAAATCTATCGTGTAATACATCGCCTGTCATCTCCGGATTCCCCCAAATGTATTCAATGCTGCTCCTTAATCCGGTGTTAAACTGGACATGTCAATGGTGGATGAGCGACTAAAACGCAGAGACATCCTTATAATGAAATCCTGTAGCATCAGCATGTCCGTCAGCCAATTTCAATTATCTTAACCTTGTGAGAACAATGGTCCTTGCAGATGAAATTATATTACACAATCATTTAATAAACAATACACAGTCCATAGACATTTAAATTAAATTTATAAATTACTTATTTCAAGTTCAACTTGTTGGACTGGAAGCTTGGCAAAGGTCTGACTGTAATACTAAAGTCTCACTCTCTTTGGCCGATTTTGTAGGTGGGGTCCAAAAATGTAACGGCAACGGCAGTAACTGTTGAGAAAAATGTCAAGCTTAATGCATTCAGGTAAACCAAAATAAAGACATTTCATTCCGACAGTAAACGCTTAACACCTTTGACGCAATTCCATGTGTGCAGATACACATGAAACGAACACGTTCGAATTCCTAATATTCTAAGATAGCCGATAACAAGCACCAAATTTTTGTCGCACGTAAAATTAGGTCAGCCCTTGCAACAGTAATAATTTTGGTAGCACTTCGGGTAAAGTAACCCCAACTCTAAAGGCAAGTAAATAAGAATCCCTGCTCAAGCAGCCAATCCTTTGGTTAAATCCCAGGGTTGAATGCAATAGGCAGGGCCGGAGCATGAAACTAATCAGCGGTAAAACCATTTTATACTTTTTAGTAGGACCCTCAATGGTCCTTATAAGGTCGTGTAGGTATGACGGATTTTGCTTGCAGCACCTCATGCACTAAGCGTCGGCTGATTTTGATGACAATGGGCTTCTAATCAACGCGAGTGAATTCCGGTGATTCAATGAAGGTTTGGAGCCGCTGCGATCACAACTGCAGCATATGGAGGCAGGATCATCTTAAAAGTAGGCGAATGGCTACGCTTATTGATAGAAAGCGCTTATATTCCAGAGTATATACTTTTCGAACTGGTAACCGGAAAATGGCTTCCTATTCTCCTTTCGAGTAAAACACGAAATACAGTACAAAGCCACCGGAATTATCTCTTATAGTGTTCTTAGACGACGCCATAATTGTCATTTATTGCTAATGCAACCTCGCCTGTCATTTCAGTTGGTAAACTCATTGTTTTCAACCGCTTACCATACGGGTTTCTTAGCACGAAAAGATATTTCTGCTTACTTGCCACATGCTCCGAATTCCGCTTCACAATATTGGAAGCCCAAATCCTATTCTGTGCCATTTTTGGTTCCCCATATGTTTCTGCGGTCACTGTGCAAAGACATGAAAGTTTGAATATACCATGATGGAGCGCATTTGAAGAGCTGCCGAATGGTATCCATATCATGTAATTCTGCTCATCTGTTTACAAATTGTGAGTGACGAAATATCTTACATAATGGTCTGACTAAATTCGACAAGGCACGAAATTTGTTTCCACGAGCTACCATGAGGACTGATTGCAGCCCAACTACAGTCAAAGGCAGTCATTTTAAGACCACAACGAGCACATTTGGGCAACGTTTAGTTAGCTTAGTTAGCTTAGTAGCTTAGCTTAATTTCAGTTTGAGCGCCTATATCTCCGGAACTAGTAGACGCAGAGAGTCGAGCAGCACACCATTGAACAGGAAAAAGAATGGAAAATCATTCTGACTAATAAAATTGGCCCCTCATATGGCACCCCAAAAATTGACCCGAGGTGGGGTCAATTTTGGTCGAAATTGGTGTACTTTTTATCCCAAATGAAAGTACCCTAGAAACGTTCTCCATTCTTTTCCTGTTCAATGGTGTGCTGCTCGACTCTCTACGTCTACTAGTTCCGGAGATATAGGCGCTCAAAGTTCAAAAGTTTGAACCGAATCCGCATTAAAAACAATGTTAAAACAGGCATTCTTCCCTTCAACCGCTGCAACTCCGGCATTTTTGGCCGATTTTGATGAACAGCACGTGAAACAATTTCTCAAAAACTCTAGTTCTAGAAATGTGCCTGATCATCCAAATCGCCCCACGGATTAAGAAGTTATTCAACTTTAAAGTTATATAGGTATTTAAGAACCACCCTGTATATGGAGCTGTGGCACGACGCTAAGGTATAGAAATTATGGCAAATAATTAGAAGCAGCAATTTTAAATATCAGCCATGGTGCGCCGCTCATTTGGACATAACACGCTCGCCATTATACTATATATTCGTTACTATATATGAATATAGAGCTAAGCACCTAATAATCCGTTACTTCGTCGGAATACAAGGCGTAACAACGCGCACTTGTCACAACTGGGACAGTTTACCAACCCAGGCGTCCGTACGTTGGAGCACACAGGCCTAAAGATACCTTGAAATATCTCCCGAATTACGAGGGTCTTTTTGAGATACCACACGCCTCGAAAGTACATAATACTCCCTTAGTACGTCGGAATATACACCGCGCACATGTTACAAATTGGACAGTTTTCCGACCCAGGCTTGCGTAATTTCGGGCGGACAAGCCGGTGTGTAACCTTGCAATGCATTGCTGTTATTGTACATGCACTCTTTTTTCCTAAATTGAGCCCACAAGTGACGGTTACACGGACATTTTCTACTGGCTTGCGATGGCACCAGCTCATTTCTTGCGCAATAAAGCCGAACTAATAGGGTTTCATACGCAATAGTGTCTCGATGTTGTGTGAAAAGTTACACGTCGATTGGTCCGCCAGTTCGGACTTAAAGCACAAGAAAGTGGAAGGCCGAAAATGACGGCTTCGGAACCTCCGGGTGAGGCTGTGCGCTTTAGCCAATGATTCAATGCAAACCCAAAAGATTTATGTGGCTCTGATTTTTACTCTTGTGCTTCTTGAAATGCTCGCTTATAGGAAAGTTAGGCTTTGTTGCATGACTTATGGACAACACTGTATTAATGCGTAAAGGTTTGGCGATAATCAACATCATTTCACAATTCTATATCTTTCTACTTATTTAAACTTAGCATAATGTTTAAGATACCAATGTATTATATTTCATACGTTTTCAGAAGGTTTTTTTATCATTTGCTTGCGTAATAAAGCCCAATTCTGTTCAATTTGACTCAATGTCAGTTAAAATTATTGCGGAACCAAGTTTCCTGATTTTTTTATGGCTCGAGGGTGTCGAGCGACGGTATCTGCGGGTGGAAAGCAAACCACAAACCCGTCTGCGTGTCAGAATTTCGGATCTGGACAATTAGAACAACACCATTGAAAAAGTCGGGTAACGTACGTTTCTAATAAGTCAGAGCCTGCAAACACATCTGAAATTGGTACATGCTGTAAGTTTCTTTTATGATTTCTTTAAAATCTTTTTGGGTTAAAGCGAGGGCACAAGGTGTGGTGACATCTTTTGGATTATTTGTGACAAAATGCAAACAGATTCCATATTCCTATCGTGGGCTGAAACACTATATGAGATGGACCAATCCGCGTTTGTACACCTCGTCCAACTCCACCGTAGTAGTAGTCATTGTTTGACTAAAATGTACAACCCAATTAACGCATTGTAGCCATGTCCAACTTCCTATGTCCTGATGATGATGACAGTTCGCAACGCCTGAGGAGATTATGAAAAGCATAACGCATAGCTGCACTGTATTGCAAAATACAAAGCTTTATTTAAACTCACTTTAACGCTCAATGGGTTT
>JAQFYD010001027.1:0-13880 GCA_034694225.1 Bourletiella hortensis
ATTCACGACTTTGCTATGCTTTTGTTATGCTCTCCTGTAGTAGAAGATGAAAGTCCAGCAGGTGGTTAAAGTATAGGTCATTGTGATTGTGTGATGCAGAACGCGTGATTTTTCTAGATTAAGTTCCCATGCATGAACATAATCATGCTTCTGAATTGCTCATGTGGAAAATGAACTGTGAATTATTAGCAACACAATGATTCAGAGATTAGCCATCTAAAAACTAAATGAGAGTCATGTCATGTGATGTTTACCTTCGCATAAGCCTCATTTCAACACAACACCCAATTAGCTTATCTTAAATGTGCCTAAATATCCGGACCATATCACCTTGTCTAAAGCCAAATGTCATGCCCATATAATGAAACAGAAACGCAGAAACAAAATAATTACATTATTGCTACACAGAAGAACAGAACTTGTCCATTGTCCATTCGAGAACAATAAGAAGAAGAAGTAGACGACGAATGCATCACGCATCTTACATGTAAACTTCCATGTTTTTGCGTAATGCCCCATTGTATTTACAAAACCCTGGCTCATCCTAGTTCCGTAATCAGTTCCTGTCGAAATTACGTGGAACTTGCTCGAAAAACTTCTAGACTGCCTTGTGAATGACAATAATAAGCAAATAGGCTCATGATGATAATCAGTCCATTTACGTTAGCACTTCCTTACGCATTTCAGTCACTTGCAAATAAATCAGCCAAAGTCCTCTTACTTTAATCAAACTGCCTCAAATCCAATCTCGTAGTAGTAAGAGTTATGAAATAAGTGTGGCCAACAGGTTCCCTATACCTGAACCAGTATAATTTTAGAGGTCACGTTAGTATAACTATAATAGTTAGAGACTCAAGTTCTGGATGGACATAAAAGGGTGATTAACTTACGTGAGCTCATCACTACCACCACCGGTCTAACAAGGTCAACAATGCATCAGTATTTTATATTAGTGACTGTAGTCACAAATCTGAGCCACATCATAATAATACTCATGCATGTATGAATCATGATTAAAAAAATAAATATATCTTATACATGATCGTGAGAAGGTTTTTCAGTGAATGAAAGTTCTGTGTGTATGCGCTCAGAGCATGGCGGAAATTCTGTTGGAATTATAAAACTGTACTTGTGAAGTGTTCAGTGCAACGTGCAGCACTGCGTTATACAGTCGCATCATCGCCATCGTCTCTCATAATTATTTAAGCCTGTCTTAAATGTTGACCTAGTCTCACACACACTACCTCTTTCTTTACAGAAATTATTATTTTACTCTAAATGTGCATCCTTCCAGATGCTCTTTCTATTTGAGGTAAGTTGAATATGTAATTACTGCAAAATTTATTCCGGTTATTTTTCCTTATGTTATTGTGTGAACCAGTTTTATTTTGCCGTTGTGTGAATCATCATAAACTGCTTGAAAATGAATCTACTATAGAATTAGATAATTTCCTATCATAAGTGTGCCAAGGCTAATTGCTCTACAGGAATGGAAATAGACTAATTTTTTTCTGGATAAATTATACTTGAACTTGTGAGTACTTTTGAAATTTAGGAGAAGGAAAGTGTTTTCGGGATGGTTGTTGAATTGTGAGACTGGGTATAATGCAATAGTGTTTTTCTGGACGTTTTCGACATCATTGCTGCTGTTGAGGACAAAATAGTTGAATGGGATATTAATGCCGGTTGTTGGCAATGGAATTTAGTTGATGTTGAAAGGCAGTTTTTTTGTATAGATCCAGCTTTTGTGTGTCATTATTATTCGTTGATTATTATGAGTATAGTAGCAATAAAAGTGGAAGGACAAAATAATATAGATGGGCGGCCCCACCCCGTGTTAGTATTTGTTATACTTCATGGTTGACGAATTATTTGGGATAATAGTTGGGGGGAAAATAGTTGAAGCGAGGAAAGGTTGTAAACCATACGACGTCTGATCAACTAATTTGTTTTGTCTGTTATTGGTTTCATTTTCAGGTTAACCTTGATGGCGACTGAAGGGAGAAGAAGGGAAGAAGAGGAAACTTTTTGACACTGCCGCAAATGCTTACCAAAAATATTACGATACTTTACAGAATATTTTAAGTTATTTATTCCGACGGGGAATTTTTTTACTATTGCGAAAGAAAACGACTACTGTAATTTATTGAAAATGAGTCTATCCGCACGGCTAAAACAACTCGTGGAAGACTTGAAGGATCCGCTATTAGTAGTTAAGTTTCAACGATGTTTCGGCGTGGGTCATGACCCTTTGGATTCATTGCAAAAAATTGGCAGTGATGGTGTTCATGCGAGTGATGAATATTGTGAGTTCGGTGAAGGGCAGGAAGGAAGAGTGGAATTTGTCAGTAATGATGATACAGGGTCAAAAGCTCTTCTGAAACGCCGGGATCATAACAAGAAGAAGACTGTAGAAGAGCAAGACGAAACCGGAAGAAATAAGCCAAGTGTACCTGAGGAGGATCGGAAATATGATGATGTTGAGGACAATGCAAGGAGAAAAGCTGAAGACGATGAAGACGTATTCAATAAAGTAGTCCAGAACAAGTTCTGGTATTACTTTTTCCTTTTTGGGACTGCAATGGGGGATGAAATCTTTTACGCTAGTTTCTTCTCCTTCTGGTTTTGGAACGTGGATGGAGCTGTGGGACGTCGTGTTGTCCTTGTCTGGGCTCTTGTCATGTATATAGGTTAGTGCTGGTCATTGGACTGTCAAAAATTAGAAGTTCTAGCTTGCTTAGTTTTATCTGAGGATTGTGTAATGCCAACGAATCACGTTTACTTGTCGTTGACTCTAGGTCAGGGACTGAAGGACATAATCTGTTGGCCCAGACCTGCCAGTCCTCCTGTGATACGTCTAGAGAAGAAATGGGAGCTGGAGTATGGTATGCCGGTAAGACATTTACAGTGTTTTTGTCATAATTAATCTTAAGAAGGGTTTAAAGGAGAAATAATGAAGAGAATCGATTATTTGTTTTGTAGTCTACACATGCCATGACTGGAGCAGCAGTTCCATTCTCTATTCTGATTTTCACCGCCTATCGCTATGAGGTGAGTTTGCGTAGGTTTTTTAGAAGAGCACATTTGCTGAATAGCTGAATTTAACTCACCTGTTGTTCCTTATGCAGTATCCAATCGCAGTTGGTGTTATACTAGCCCTAACGTGGTGCGTGTTGGTGTGTTCCAGCCGGCTTTACCTGGGCATGCATTCTGTTCTGGTAAGCAAATCATACACTCTCTCCTTGTACTTCGAATCAATGGCTTGAATAGCCTTCTTCATATCTCTTCGTAAATCTGGACATTTTGTCAGACGTCTGATTTTGGTGTATGAAGGACTTAAATTTCAGTTAGTATTTGTTCGCTTGCCTAACTTGTTCACATTTAAGAATAATAGACGGACCTGTAACCCTTAGGATGGGGCACCGTGTAGAGCCAGTGCCAGTGCATCAGGATTAAGTAAAGATCGTTTCATATGGTCGCGGAGATAGCTGATAGCTGTATTCACGTAATTCGTCATATTATCTGCGGTAACCATAGACATGCAAAATGATGTTGTTGGGTTATCTGTTGTAACGAAAGTTAATCGAAAAAGGAAGATAAGGCGTGCGTGCATGCAGTAGAGGAACACGAAACGGTGGAACGGGTGTTTTGCAGTTTTGAACGCAGGATGCCCTCTAAATCACTGATTGATTTAATAACCACCGCTACCCCATGATCCTATATGACACACATAGTTACCATTTAAGTAACCATAAACGGAAACGGAGACCATCGTGCTCGAGTCGAAACTGAAAGGATAGCTTATATTATAATTTTGGTGGCAGAAGTTACTTGGCCTAGAACTTTTTTGACATTTGTAGACAACACAATCACCTGCGTAAGGAATAGAGAGAAACTTATGTACTCATGTATAACACAATCACCCGCGTTTAGAGTAAAATCAGTCTGTTGTCCATTCGCTTCATGATAAGCCCAGTCCATTTGTCGCAGTCGCACGCGTCGTTTAAGCAGGATGGCCGATATTGCACGTGATGTGTGCTGGAATTTGTCTTAGCTTGTGCCACACGAGTAGAAGACGGTCCGTTGAACAGGTACCGTAACGATTTCACAAAGATAATATAGATGAGAGTTACTTGACGGAGCTATTTCTGTAATGTGTTACATTGATGTACAGAGTTCAAACTTCTGTGATATATACAGTCGCCGCGATGAAATCCCACAGTTGCTATTATATCTTCCCGTTGATTTTTACATTATTGGTTGGAGGCGCTTGTGCGGCCATTACAATGTGTTCACAAAACACTCATGCAAAACGGCTTAAGTACGTGAAAGAGTGGAACCTCCAAGAGTTGGAAAAGTGGCTCCAGTCCGATCCAGAGGTAGCAGGGCGGGTCGGTGAGCTGAAGTTCGTTACATGGCAAGACCCTGTTTTGGAGATCATACACCATGGCCCAGATTGCAAAAGATGGAGAATGATTGTGGGTGAAAAAGAGGAGATGAAAAAGTTTAATGACAAAGTCTACACTGGGAAAGAGTTACATGCCGATCCAGTTAATTGTCGACATTACCACAGAGTCATTTCTTGCGAAGCTGATACTTGCGTTCAGCTATACAACGTGATCGCAAGACCAATAACGAGACCAGAATTTCCGGTGCAAGTTTACGCCGACCGGAAGAGGGTTGTCAAATGTGATCTCAATTACATGGACGAGCACGAAAAGGGATTCTTTCTCACGAATCATCAACCCCCGTACAGATTTGAGTGGACAGGGCCGAAAGACTGTAAGCGTGGTGCGAACTGGGAAAAACCTACGCACTCTACAGTGTGCATGCGGTATACACTTAGTGAGAACGCGAGCGGGACTAAAGGTTGCTACGCGAAGATAGACGGCTCAGTTATAGAGGGCCCAAAGGCCTGCAAGTTTAACATTGATAAAACGTATATGTTGGATAGCAAACCGGGTGCTTACAGTGGGACATCCGTAAGTATAATGAAAACGACAATGATACTGTAGTTTCGGTACTGATTAGTCCTGTGATCCCAATTGAAACAGATCGAAATGAAAACAAGAATGGCAAAACCGAGTCCGAAGGCGAAAAATAAAAAAGCGGTGCAAACGCATTTTGAGGCAAACCTAGTTATAAATAAAGCCACATTGGACCACAAGGGTGATTGGAGATGCATTGCCTACGACAGATTGGGTGTCTCCTCTGACCTCGATAAAGAAGGAACGAAATTTTTTAAGGAACAGAACCTCATGCACAGAGGTCATGTTAATATTCATGTGAAGCAGTTCGAACTGGCGATTGGCATTCCACTGGCCGCGACTGGGATTCTCATTCTTATAGTCATTGTCAGTATTTTGGTGTGCAAGCAGTGTACAGATTATGATGTAGATCCTGCAAAAGCAGAAGCTGAAGACAAACACATGGCCGAAGAAATGGAGCCCATGAAGGATCCTAGTATGGCTGTCCAACCAGCCCCGTCAGTTGCTGCAGTTGAAAGTAAAACTGCATCTGTGATGGCTGTGTCGTAAAATCAATTCAGTCTGCCGGTTAGGTATGTCTAGTACACGCTGAAGATATGGAAACCTCCTGAAGGAAATGTATACTTATGCCTCCCGTTTTTCTAGAAATAAAGTGGAGGGATTATTGCGCGTCGTGAGAAGTCTTGCTTAAACCTGTAAGAAGAGGTGATTAAGACTTTAGCTGGAAAATATCTCTGTGACGCAGAGATCAACCTGTTAATACTGTTTGTGACTGATAAAAATTTTTGTACTGAAACAGCTGATGTGTAAGACTATAGATGTTAATATCTGCAGCCCAAATTAAATTTCAGTAACCTCTCTTGCATCAATACTAACGTTCATAACATGCACATGTGGTTGGCTTCTGAATCATGAGCACATAAGGTTACCGCACAAATGCTACGATGCTGAAATTAAGTTCTTCATGTCCGAGTATAAATGGATGGTGCCTGACTGAGTGAGGGTTCTTTATGGCATGAGGGTTTACTGATTATTATTTTTGCTGAACAGGATATCATTGCCGGCCTTCTGCTCGTTTCCGTGTTGTTCCTTTGGGTCATTCCATTTGTCGACTGGCTGGATCCGATATTGTTAACTCATGAACTCGGGGCAGCTTACCTGTTGAGTGCCGCAGTGTTGTTAGCTGTGTGCTCTCCAGGCGGGGATCGGTGGACACCTGCGAGGTGACTGACTTTATTTTCTAATAAGTTTTCCAGTCTTTGAGTATTTAAGTTTTATATGAATATTCCAATAAGTACTGTAAACTTTTTGCAGAGGTGACACCATTATTATCGTCGGAAGTGTGGTTGGAATGATCTCTGGCGCTTGGATGAATTATCAGTTGGGTATCATTAATTCTAATGGACCACCAATTGATCCTCCTTTCCCGGTTATCTGGCCGTCGTATAAAATGCTTGGATTGAGCCTTCTCCGACTGATAATTGGACTTGCCATCGTGGGCCTGACCCGAGAAATTGTAAAACCTGTATCCAAAGTGTTCTTTAAAGGATTGGTAGACTCCTCCAAAAATATATCTTGCAACGTAAGTTTATTACGTTTTGGAATTAAGTGCAAGATAATGCGGAATGACCTTCAGTTTTTGGTCTATGCCTTTCAGGTTAATCCTAGCACCCGCGAAGTCTTTGTGGAACTGTCCTACAAGTTTGTGACTTACATGAGTATGGGGTTCAACATTGTGTTCCTTGCTCCTGCGGTTTTCCGACTTGTAGGAATAGAGCGACCGACGTTCCATACTGAAGTTTAGTAATACGCATTCAGTTGATGCACTGCTTAAGAACTTATTTTTCACGATGCTTTACTTTTTGTGAACGTTTGTTCGACTTCCTTTTAATTGTTACCTATTGACTACGTCCTTCATTTGGGGGCAGAGAAAGCTACTCCCATGTAACTCGTTATAAATTTTGTTTACACACTGCATATTTTACCTTGCTGTTAATTAAATGGATGGAAATATATACTGTTATCGGGAGCGACTAATGCCGATAAATATGACGTTATTTATGAGTAAAGTACGAATAAATAATTACTATGATGACGTCCACAATAAAGTCCATATTAACTGCACCCTTCTTTCATCAACGCAGGCCCTGTGGTTGACACACTATTTGCTTCGGTAACTCATTACCTCAGGCTGAATCAGATTTACATATTTAAGACATACGTTTACCCCACTCTGCTGCTGGCTTCCGTAAACGGGTCATTTTCGTTTCATTTGTTTGTGAGCTTATTATAATACTGCACACCTTTGTTTGAATACAGCGTGAAACCGGGACCTTTGAAGACAATTTGTCATCACAGTTTAGTTCTTTAAGGGTACAAGGGTAATCCTTCTGCGAAAAATAATTGGACTCTTGCCAGTGAACTGATTGAGCTGCGCCATTAATTTCAGAGCAGAGCTGTGGTGATTTTGCAGTTTCATAATTATTTAAGAAATGTCACTTGATGGCGAAGACCAGTGCGAGCAAATGGAAGAGGATCCCGAGAGCTGCGGATCCAGTAATGCATCTCCTAATGAGACTGAGACAAGCGCCTCACAGCCTTCGAAATCGAACAAAAGGAAACGAGAACATGACCCTTTTGGCACGCCATTACGCCCCAAGAGTGCGAGGACAGGTTCAGCGAAACGAATCTCAGAAGTCACGGATGAAGGTGAGACATTGTATTTGTAGACATTGAGGTATTTGTTCATTAACTTCCAATTAGAGAATAATACCTTTTTATTATCATAAGCAGAGCGCTGGTACGCTGAGCAAGCCCAGAACGCCCCGGTACCTTTGCCATTATCTGTAGTCTCCCTATTTAGACGACCTCATGTCTTCCCAAGTCCAAACTACGATGAAATTTTGAAAAATGTTGGAGTACGACCACAGTTGTTTTACAAGACTGCAACAAATTCAGCATCTTTCGCAGACCACCTTAACCGTACGCCGGATGTGATCGTGAAACGACTACGAGCACGAGAGAGAAGAACAAGTTTGGATGATGAATTTGAAAGACAAAAAGCTGACGTTGGAAGTTCAGATGTGCCGTCGTCAGAAGAATCAGTTGTTGAACAAAAACCCGATGGATCTTATGTAGTTCTCCGAAAAGATTGCCCGGCCGTTCGTTTCCCCCGGATTACAGTTAGCGTGACAACGTTGAGTGATTCTGTGGTTAGACTGAAGACAAATGATAATAGTGACAGTAATGAAACATCGTTTTCAGAATGAACACGGTATCATTTTTATTGTATAATACGATGTAATAGGAATTTTAGCATAGGATCATGATCTCATTTATTTTGTACGGAATTTGTTATTTGAACCGCATTTTATGAATCACTCGACCACAAAAAGCCTCTCTAGTATATAACTAACTTTACTACAGTATTATTCCTTTATGGGTATGAGAACAATTACAGGTATCTTAGGGACATGGAAGTGCGGGGATCATGAATATTAATGGCAGCAATTAATTGTAATCTGGTTGACATGAAAGGCCATGGGAGTCACCCGCAGCTCCTCACAGATGAATTATAAGACTGTGCACATATGACCTTACGTACAAACTTGGCGTAATTTTAGGTGCTCCTTCTCAACTTCCAAATTATTTTTTACTTTCAAATTTACTGCTTTGTATTAAATCCTATTTGTCAATCTAACTAACGTGTTGGTGGTAACCGAATTTCATTCTCTGGCCGAGTCATCCGTCCGTCTGTCATAAAAACATCAGAGGGCAGCACAGTTAACGCCCCTCGGATCGAAAGAGCAGCATGCATGGAAATGAGTCTTTGTTTCGTGTTGCTGGCTAAGCGTTGTACAGCCCTACTATAGCACAACCAGAAAGCCGTTTCCCGTTCTTGTTTTCTTCCGGTAACCATGGAAATCATTAGCCAGTCAATATCACCCGCCTACGGATGAATGCATGAATGTATCAGTTTCAGAATAGAGGTTTACAATTTCACGATCACGATACTACAGAAGGTGAGCAGAGGCAGACACAAAAGAACATTTACAAGAAACATTTTGACATTTCATTTTGACTGAAATCGGCTGCCATCAACGGTATATTATGAATACAGCCTTGGCAAGTATCACGGATGACTCAGAGACGGATTCTACCTCAGAAAACATGGGAGGAACAAGTACGTACGACCAGCCACGCAGTATATGTATAATTCATTTTTTTAAACTAATCAGATTGAAAATGCTAATACAGAGGCCTACCATGATGATTACTTTACGGACAATATTGAGCAGGATACTGCTACCGGCTTAAAAAGGAAGCGGTTTCTTGATGATCACTTGGACGATGTTTTTGAGGTATTACTGGAACTTGTGGCATTTTTTGGGACTTTGATTTCAGTTGAATTTCTTATGACTACAGCCGGTCTCCTTGAACGAGCTGAAAGTTGCCGTAATGGGTGAGATTGTATCAGCGGAAGAATTTGACGACTCGCCTATTTGTGTCCACTATCTCTTTGAGCTTCCGAAAGGTTCATAATAGCAGTCAATGAGTTTTGAATGAGCATTTAATTTAATTGACACATTTTGTATAGTGGGTTGAACTATTATAACAGGCTGGAAAAATGACTACCTTCCAAGTAATCTACAGGGTATAACAAATAGCTGCCATTCTACGACCGAGAGCGTCTTCCACTTTTCTTACACATTTTACTCGCAACTAACTTTCTCCCCAGACGTGCTAGAGGAAGATGAGATGGGTAAATTTGTGATTTAATTCGGCCAGAATGATGGAAAGAATGTGGATTAATCATAAAAGTGTTGCCTGACTACACAGCATCGAGCCCTGTGATCCTTCTCATGGCTGCATCAATGTTTGATGCCACTCGTGTCAAATTCAAAGGTTACGGCTATCTCTCCATACCGTCAAAACCCGGAAGCTATAATTTCAGGATTCAAACTTGGATGCCCAAAGCACGTTCGATAGAGGAACAGATGGCAGACTGTTTTCTAGGAGTTTCGCCATCATTGCAGGACATTCGAGCCGTTCATATTCCATACTCTGAAGGAGAGGTAAGTGTCCACCATTTCTAACTCTAACTCGCACAGAAAATATATTCAATTACATTCTGTTGACTAAATTTATGTTCCAGGAATGTCGCCGAGCAAACAGATTAGGACTGCAAACAGTCCCGTCAGGATATGTAAACATTAGGCTTCATATTGCTCATCAATTACCAACGGAAGGCCGGGAACAGTCCGTCAAATTGAGTCTCATGGAAAAAATGAGTTCAGCAGTTATTGTAAAAAGCGTACAAACTGTTATCGAAGCCTTCCAAAGAGCCAGACGGAGAGCAGAGAAGGCAAAACATGGTAAAAGCACCAACACAGCTGCTTGAGATGCCTATTTCGAACCCATTTTTGTAAAATATCTTCTGTTTGCAGGCTCAAGTTATTAAAAACTTTGTTGAACATACATTCGTTTTCCATACAACGTCTTTGCATTCGGTCGTATATCTTTACTGCAATCATAGAGCCAAATCGGCCGTAATAACAAGCTCATGGAGTACAATTTATACTAGATTTTTCCCGATATGGTAATAATGTATACTTGGTCATTGCTTCCCAGTCGATAAGTATGATGGCATCGGGCCCGAAATGGAAAATGCTAGTAACAACAGCTTCTGAAAGGGCTGTAAGTGATTGTTAATGCATAATGCCGGCGGACATTGAACATACATGTAAGATATCGATTTTAAGTCCGTCGGGGTGGTAAACAAACCGTTTCCAACCGGATGGAACTTACTTGAATACTGTCGAGGACATGCTCCACTTGTGAATTTATTATCCTTTCACCATTTATTAAAGTTGTACCCCACCACGAGTCTATTTTTCTAGAGGCTTCTAAACATCCTTATTCAATCAAAACTCATTATTAACCATAGCTTGAGTGGTTGTCACTGGTGGTGGATGGAGAAATGGCGGATGTATCCAGGAGTGAAAGCATGTTAACGGGCTACCACCATAGTCTGACTAGTAGCAGCAATACAAACAACGTTCATCAGCAACCCTCTAACCTTCGGTCTCTACATAAAAAAGGTAGTAGTGATAGAAGTAGTTTCATTCAAAAGGCTTATCTCTAACAAGCGTCCATCTGTCTACATTTGTTATGTTCTCCTGTCTGTCGCCCTATAGCTTGACAGGGTTGACACAATGCACACAGCCCAACACATCATGCACATTATTATGATCATTCAGAAAAAATAGTGGCAGTGCTACGCATGAGAAAGCTATTATTGTACAGTGTATGTGTGTCTTTGCATTTGTAATGTCTTTACGCATTTGCTTGACCATAGTTGAGTTGATTGATTGAGAACTACAAAAAGTCCCAGTGCGCTTTATTTTATCTCCTGTGGAGAAAGCATCAACGGCATGATGGCTTCAAAACCGAGTAATGACAGCTGCTTCTTTTCAATTAAAGTTTGCTGACAGAAATACGAAGGAAAACTAATAACTTTCTCTTTTAATTCCAGTGGAACTCAAGCATCCTTGTAATAAGAATTGGCTCATTCATCTCCACTATGTTCGTCGGGAGTTTGAAACTTGTAAATCTGTCATTATGGAAGAGCTGGCAAGGCTGAATGGGAACTCGGAGTATGCCAACTACATTTTGGTCAGTTATTATCCCTTATCAAAAACGAAGTCGATCATCCCTTATGGAAGGGGAGAAAAGAACTTTTGCTAAAAGCAATCTCCTATATTTGTAGGCACTAATTTTGCGCAGTGAAGGAAAGATGCAGGAATCGCTGGACCGATTGCAAGTTTGCCATGAACTTGAGCCTACGAATGCAAACACTGTGAATCAAATCGCTCGATCACTGTATTTAATCTTATCTTATTAGTTCCTGAACTGCATACAAACTGATCCTGGTGCTAAACTTGATTTATTTTTACCTTAGATTCCTCCTGGGTCGTCATAAGCTTGCAGTAGATGCGTACCATAAGGCCCAGCTATTAAACGATGAATCTGACTCGGAGACACATTACAACATGGGGATGTGCTACCTATTCATTAAGGACTTGGATAAAGCCAAGGAGCACATGAATCTTTCGCTTCAGTCCAGAGTTTCGTACGATGCCTTTGAAGTATTAGCTCAAATTGCTCTAGCCAAGAATAATATTCCTGAGGCTATCAACATCTATGAGAAGGCTTTAAAGTAAGGGCCTACATGCATTCCTGTATTGTCCTGGACCTGGAAGGGTAACCACAGTATTATTGCAGGATATTTCCCGAGAATCCGGCCCTTCTAAGTAGTGTGGGTGTGTTGTACATGAAGGTTACTAAGGATGATGCTGCTTTCTACAAACTAGGAACAGCTTTAGCCTTTGATTCTTCAAATCCAAAAGCAATCGTTGCCACGGCGTCTTTAATGCAGGTTAAATCGTCAGAACTTGAGCTCTCTTGTGCATATAGACAATGCACTAAATTCAACTATTTCATTCTGCAGACCTATGAGGACTATGACTTTGCACTGGCAAAATACAGGATTGCCATGCAGAGTATACCTGATTCTGCCTCATTATGGAATAATATTGGAATGTGCTTCTTTGGGAAGAGAAAATTTGTCGCCGTAAGCCAAACACATGAATGCATCTGAGTAAATTTTTTTACTGAAAGAGTGTCCCAAATTTTAGGCGATAAGTTGTCTCAAAAGAGCATGCTATTTATCACCCTTCGATTGGAAAATACTTCACAACCTTGGGCTGGTCCATCTTCACATGCAACAATACGCTTCTGGATTTCATTTCCTCACGGCAGCCATTAACCTGAGACCAGATCAAAGCCAAAATTTCATTCTTCTTGCCGGTGATTACTATTTCATTTAACGCTTTAGAATCCCTTTCGGTCAGAATGTTAATTCTCATGAGACAATTTTAATTTCCTGTGTTGCTACAGTTGCCATTAATCATCTGGAAGAGGTCGAGCACGTCCGCTTGGCTTATGAACAGGCCCTGAGGCTCAATGCAGCTTCAGGATCAATGAATCCGTTCATATTGTACCTGAATTATGCTATTGCCCTTTATTTTCACAAGTTTCCGGAAGAATCTATGGAAAAACTGGTAACGGCTGAAAAACTTGCTCATGAAAGCAGTGGTCTCTTGGAGGATGAGGTAAAGTACTGTTGAATGCAGTCTGTACGGAGGGTACAAATGTACTTTTGAATACTGCCATAGGTCATATGTACCCCCCGAAATTCAGAGGAGATTGATAGGGTACTAAATGTGAATCATTTTCACATTTCAGTAATTAGTATATTCATTATAATTTTAGGTTAACGAAACCATCATGAAGCTGAAGGCAGCGTTGCAGATTGGTCATCAACCATCATCTATGGAGTCTCGGAGTGCAAGGGCTCGACCTATTCTTGACAGTGAAAGCCGTGAATCATCCAGAGACTTGTCTAGGTCACAATCACAAGAAAATATGGATGATTTTGTATGAATTCTTGAAAATTGTGGTCACAAAAATACAATGACGAATAAAAACGCACTTCGGTCTCTCAATCACTCACGAAGATTACCATTGAAAGTTGCATTGCTCTATGGCGTTTGCCCAGATGAGCTTTTCCCTCGTCCGTGTAACGAACAACTCGTAAAATGATTGCGGGAAACTGGTCGATAATTGCATGTTGCATCTTCTTCTTGACATTTGCCAAAATAATTTTATTTCCCTTTAAAATTGTGTTAACTGCATTTAACTTTAATGTCTCTTAATTGTGCTTCAGTTTTAATTTCTATAATTTATTTATGTACGTTCAAATGAAATTTGCCTAGACGTACGTTCCTATACACAGGATTCAATTCATTCAGTCTGTGTGGAAAGTAAGAA
>JAQFYD010001028.1:0-13880 GCA_034694225.1 Bourletiella hortensis
TTTAGTCAGCAAAGACTAGCTTTAACAAGTTGGTGCAAGTCTGGGACTAAAAAACGTATATACCATGTTCATGCGGTCGGTGACAGGGCATAAAAAGTCGTAGGGCAATTAATTTTTTGGAATTTATTCTATCGTGACAGTTATTGAATGAGCTGACTGTGTGGGTATAATACTAATGGTTTTTGTTACAGGATCACTCCGACGGTCACAAGTCTGGCGGAGAGATGGATGAAGGCTGTTCCTTTGAACTGTGTGACACATCTGAAATATTATCAGTGAATGATATCAATTTACTGGGACAGAGATTACCACCGATTGCGATCGGAAATAGCTGGAAGCTGACTTTCTCAACGACCAAGGATGGATTTTGTTTGAAATCTCTATACAGAAGAATGTTGACCTGCTCCACGGACTCACCTGTTCTCATCATAATTCAAGACACTAAAAACAGAGTATTCGGAGTTCTGGCTTCTAATGCTCTCAGAATCTCGGATCATTTTTATGGCACCAGTAATTATTATATTTAACTTTGAATTTAATCAAGACTATGGTATTCAGATTGCGAGTGGTTTTGTATGAAATTATTCTCGAATCTTTGTTCATAGGTCAGTCGTTTCTCTTTCGATGCAACCCGAACTTCCAAGTTTACAAATGGAATGGTGACAACTTTTATTTCATAAAAGGCAATCCTGACTCCATCATCTTCGGTTCGGGAAAGTATGAGAGTTTCATTTTATTTGTAGCATTTTTTTTCGAGAATCGAGATGCTATGTATTAAGCCTTGTACGATATTTTTTTTTCTAGTGGGAAGTATGGCCTATGGCTTGACGGTGACCTGAATAAGGGCAGAACTCAGAGTTGCTCAACTTTTGGTAGCCCCCCGCTGGTTCAAGAGGAGGATTTTATTATAAAGACGCTTGAATGTTGGACATTTGGTAAAACATGACTCCGTTCTGAGTCTGAACTTTCGATGTGACGTACATTTATGTTTGTGTACATAAAGCTTAAGTTCTAGCTCAGACTAGAACTTAAGATGGTGATTCCCACTATTACTCTACCATTAATCATTCACTCTAGTTATTCTTGTTAATAGCTGAGGAAACGGAAATTCACGCATTTTTCTTTAACATGTCGTAGAATACCCTGTGTCGTTTCCAGAAGTACCTCGGTGCCTGCATAGTTTGAGTGTTGTCAGACTTTAAATGGCTTTCTGGGTTTAGGAACCACAGAAGTTCCTGCTAGTCATGTATCTAATAATCTCGTGGTTTGGTAGAAACCACGTAAGCATGTGCCGTATCATAATTAACCGTCAGTGTCAGTATAACTTATGAGCGATTTCCAACAGAATACATATCCAGTGTTCCACAATATAACTTCCTTATAACTTGAAACTACATCCCTTTTCCAGGTCGGCAGGACCGAGCTATAACTCATGTACACTCATGTTCAGTATCTTCGGAAACGGTTGACAATAAAATAAAAACACTGACTTTCGTATTAGTACGTAATATTATGACTGAAGTCGATAATCGGAACCTAAAGGGATAGGGTTAGAATATGTGTGAAAGTAAAAATAAGAAACATAAATAATATATCAGGTTCTGGAAGTCCAAGAGTACCAGAAACACGGGGGAAATGACTTTGGAGGTATTTCCTATATGAGCTCGTTGCCTTAGTGTTAAAAATAAGACTTGAATAATCGAAGTACCTATGTTTTAGGCGTGTATAATGCAATAGTAATTACTATTTTATGGATATAACCCTTTTCTGCCATGAATGATTGTTGTGGTTGCGTGGACATTATTTTTGGAAGAAATAAAATATTGTGGTGGTATCTTTCATCATCATCAAGTTCTCATCAAGACCGGAGCCTGCAATTTCAATAAATGTGTATTCAAAACTATTGCGCAATAAGTCAAATTGCTTTCCGCAAGCTACCCCTATTGATTACTTGCATTCTGATTAGCTTAGGTTAGGAATCTTTCAAGCAGACCACAGGTCCGGTTTAAATCCTGATCCGGAACCAGGTTCTGCTGAAAATCCAATGCCTTAGTGTTACACTTTAGTGATTTATGCTTCAATAAATGAGCAGTAGTTTAAGGTAGAGCTTTGCCGTTTCTATGAAGGATCCTTCACATCCTGATGAATTTCATTGTGGCTGAATATGTTTACTGAACTTTGCTTTGCTATTTCCATCGTCTATTCCCTCTTCTTTTAGATACGCAGGCCACATTTATAGTTACCAAAGTTAATAACTTGGATTCTGATCAAAAACTTAAGGAAAACTGATCATATCTCATGGCCACCTCTTCTGTAATCTACCAGGCCTACGAACCGATTGAAGCGTAACGTAATGATAAATGATTGCTGACTTTTGTCTGCAAGTAATTTCCGCGATGATTGCACTTGGCATTACCTCACCCGCCCATCAATGTTATGCTACACGGGATTCCAAGGGCAAAACTATATTTAGACTTTACTGGACAAATCTAGCATTTAAGGAGGCCGAAGGTGTGCACAAGACAGTACACGTTGATGTGCTAAATTGCCGCATCACTGACATCATTATAGCCAAGACTTGTTCAATTTTGCTTACCACGATTGGGCTGCAATGGACGAATGGCATTCTAGCAATTAGCACACGAGGTGTCATTAAATCTTTGCTTAGCTTCAGCAGAATTAGCTCATTTAAATGTGAGAACAGTCGTGTGATCAGGGTGCGTAATTGAAATCTTAATAAGTATGATGGTAGACCTATGCAATTTACGTTGTGACCGTGTAGTTACTTTTAGGTGTCCTTCTTCGTCCATTGAAACCTTTTTCGTAAGTATATACTGTAATGCGGGCAGATGCTCCTTTGTCGAGCGGGTAGGGCTGTTCACATAATCTGTGGCTCATTCTTATTCAGCTAGAATTAGAAGTGTATGATGACACGCAAACCCTCGTGAAGCTGCTAATTCTTCGCAGAAAGGGAACTTACTGTATCCATGGTGTGTAGAAATGTATACATTTCCCGTCTACCCACCATATCTTATCTCATCCCAGGATTGCATATCTACCTACCATGATGATGCTGTATCGAAACGGAGTAGCCATTTCCGTAAAATCTAATGACCATAAAAATGAACGACCGTCATCACCACCAGTAGTGGCTATTATGAAACTCCCATCCTTCACGCGCCGCTTGCTAATTGCAAGCTAATGTTATTGTGGTTTTACAAATTCATTGCTCTCCGGGGCGAAGCGAATCCTCTACCTTAGCTATACATGGTTTAGGTGGTGATAGGGGTAAGGTAGTCTTGATTTAGAATTCAGTCCAAGTGAATGTTTGATGCTGTTGCGTTGAAAGAAGCCGTGACAGTGTTCTTGTTTGTGGTGAAATATTTTGTGAAAATATTGTCGTGAGGTCGTGACGACTGTGAAAGGAGAAGATTAAAAATCTTGAGTCACAATGGAGGATCAGAAGTCACGTAAACCTGAAGCCTCAGCTGATAAGAAACCCAGTAATTGCTGCTCTTGTTATTCCGCATCCTTTGTTTACCAAAGTTTTTATTTACTTTTCATTAATAATAACAATAACATCCCCCGAAAAAAATTCTAATGGCCCATGACTTGCTGGCATGAATGTAAACATTTGTTGCTATAGTTGTTAATGTGGCGCACAATCAATCTTGATGCCTATAGTCACCCTTTTACTGCGTCCAATTCTACGACCAAGTACCAGCACCACACCTCCCTTATGGTGGTTTGCGTCGCAGTTACATTTGACTTTAATGCGACTATTTTAATAGTAGTTTTTAAAAAACTGATGGCAGGATCGTCAGGATAATTCATTACGCCATTTGGAGCATTCTGAGTATGAATGCAGTCAATGTAATGATGGCGGACTGAATGGAAAGTTATTGCTAAAAACAATTTTGGTATAATAGTGGGCGTCACCTTTTCGCAATCGAGTTTTCATACTTTTTTTGGCGAATTAGTAATAATTCGTCCATCATGAGTACCTATGAGTGGAAATGTGGCACTATTTTAAAGATGAATGTTGTTTTTACAGAAAAATCTGGAACCAATACGGTCGGAAGGAAAGCCTCAGGGGAGACATTTTGGAATCATATTTACCCCACGGAGCATTCCCTCATTCCTGGTGACAAGAAAGACCTTGATGATGATGAACGACAGCGGAAAATCAGCTTAACTAATAAAGCTGAACAGGAAATTGTCAATCAATATGTAAGGGCGGAGATTACTACAGTTTTATAACTTCTTAATGATGAATTTTTCACTTTAAAAGCAATAACGAGCCTGAATGCATGCACAAGAATGGGAATACCATTTCAGTACAGGAAACGCATGAGTTGCATGGTTTACATAGATTTTTACTGCACCTTACAGCAGAAATATCTAGTTTGGTTTTGAGCTGTTTTTAATGGACGATTATTTCTCTGTTGATGCTCTAGCACGCGAAGCTGAGCTGGTAGAGGGCGGCTAGGGGTGTAAGGCTTGTGAATGAGCAGTAAAGAAAGATTCAGGAGATATCTCACATTGACAATGGATTTCTTACGAGTAGACACTCCAGTTCATAGCGCCTCCATATAAGACTCCATATGTTTAATGACCCCAGATTTGCTATTACAAATTCCAAAAATGACATGGTCAAAGTTTAGGGTATACTTATGAATGTGTGTACGATAACTTTGTTGCGCTAAGCTGATGTAGCTATGTTTTGTAAACATTTACAGGTCATAGGGCTGACAGATGAACTACGGTCCGCTTTCCACAGTCAAGAGGCGGGAGAGTTCCGGCCGGAACTTATAATCGGGACGTCATCAATTCTAGACATCGATGACGTAGTCAACATTGGAAGAAATCTAAATCATCAGTAAGTTCCGTACAACCTTATGACCATGCTCGTCAAAGATGATAACTATTACTCAACGTCACATGTTATTAACATAGGAGCTCCTGGTACTTGGCATTTTCATCTCTGATCGACGGAAAGAGTCTGGATACCCTTTATGGCAAAGCGTCTCACATAACTGGCTCCACACTACTTCTTATAAAGACTGAAGACAAACGCGTAAGTTTTCGTCCTTTCTGCCTGTGTAACCTGTGCAACCTGTGCAATCAAATTACTCATGCCAATTTTGTTGTCTTATACACGGGTACAGGTTTTTGGTGCCTTGCTATCGGATCCAGCACGCCTGTCCTCCGGTTATTACGGAACAGCCCAGTCTTTCCTCTTCACCTGTCGCCCCACTTTCCAAGTTTACAGATGGACGGGAAAGGATCATCACTTTGTGCTCGGTGCTCCAGACCATCTGACAATTGGCAATGCAGGAGAAAGGTACTAGCTCTTTAACATCTTGCAACTTTCAATCAAGGTGAAAATATGAGCAAAGAATCATGATTTATCGTGATGTTTCTTGCAGTGGGATCGGAGCATTGCGTTTGAATTCAAAATTGACCGAAGGACTGACAGCTGATTGCTCAACATATGGAAACAGACCTCTGGTTCCAGATGGATCCTTCAAAATTAAAATTCTAGAATGTTGGTATTTCGGCTCCGCTAAGTAAAGAATACAAGAATCATCTTCTACAACCAAAGGACGGTGCCAAAGTTTTTCTGGCCAGTTCGGTACAAGAATAATTATTATTATTTGCGAGTTTACAACGTGAAGAAGAGTGAAAGCAATTTAGCCTCCTCGAAGATAAAAAGTTCTGTATAATAATTTAATAATGATGTAAATAGTCTCATTTTAGTTAACATACAGTTTCATGCTTACAATGCTAGAAACCTTTCAGTTTTACTTAGAATCAAATATATATATTTTATTGAGGTTCACTTAAGGACGACAGCTAGCACCATTGTTAGCTCTTTTTCTACAAATCTTACAAAGTAAATCTACAAAGTATCTGTTCATGTTATACAGGAATAAGGTGTCTGATGATGGTGGATTAAAAAGTTTTACTTTGAAGCTATTCGCTCCTTCTTCCATTTACGATACAATAGTCGCCAGTCTGCCTGCCTACACTTTTACGGTCGTAGTATTAGACTCAGCACCATGAGCATTATCCGATTCGGGAGGATAATGTGGGTTATGCTGGAAAAAGTTTTCAGCTTTCCGTATACGCCTTTGCCGCACAGTATCCTGGGCTATTGGAACTAAAATGGGTATGACAATGAACAAGACTAGAAACATTCCAGTGTAGACTGCATTTACAGCATTTGGAAGGCAGCCTTTACTCCAGCCGAGAATGTTCCCTATGATGACACACAAGGCCGTTTCTGCCCAAATATACCAAAATATCCAGACTGGATGTCCAACAGGAAATAAAATTGTCGCCATGTATCCCATAAAAGTTTCGCAACAGCTTGCTCTCCGTGTTCCTCTCAAACCACTACTGCCACTAATCCCTCTGTCTGACTCATTCCCGTCTCTTCTGGTTACAGTTCGTTGACGAATGAAATCCACGAGGAAAAATATAACCCTTGGTATGAATAATATGGCAGTGCCGACAAAGATCGCACGCACACCATTCGAAGGCCCAAGAAGGCATCTGCAGCTGATCAAAAGTGAAGTAACCCCCATCGTTCTTGATGCTGTAAGGGAAAGAGCATGAAATTTTCAGTAATTAGCGGCCGTGCATGACAGCGGAGATTAATAACCTCAGAAGTACCTGACCTTGGCTTACATGAAATTCACATGATATTTATCTCAAAACAGAGAAAGAAGCCTTAAGTAGCACGAGCGATTTTACTACTAATAATAGTAGTACTTAACATTCAATATGCCTTTTTGAGGTAAAAGGCTTGAAAACATTTCTGCCGCTAGGATACGGTTCTGATTCATAAATATAAAATGCTTGAGTAGCTGAGAAACAAACGCTGGTTACATATAGCCTGTCTCACATACGCGTGGAGCAGATCATATAACCAATGTTAACATGCAAATACAAAACTGAGTCCTCCGACTTTAATTTGTGGTATGTTTCAGTCGCATAAAACTCACTCAGAGAGAGCAAGTAGAGTGAAAGTGAACGGTCTTGCCACCACATCCTGTACATTCTCTGAGCTGGACTTTTCGTGTCGCAGATCAGTTTCACTTGTAGTAGTAATAACTTTTAAAAAAACTAAATGTAAACCGCCAATTCAGTACATGAGTTCTTCCTTTAGAGATGGAGACCGTTCCTTAATTTCGCCTACACGTTATGAATCCACAGAGTTACTGTACATAATGGTCTTTACCGAAGCTTGAGAACATTCGCACCCCAATGTACAGCCGCCGGGAGGGGCTCTGGCTGACCTTTTTCACATGATCGTAATCTTCAACCTTGGACGGAAGGTTCGCGTTAGTCATGACACTCCAGCAGAGGACAATGTTTGTTATGCTAACAAATCCTGGAAACGTTATTAACCCAGAAAATTCATTCAGTTCATATTTGGTTCATCTGTGCATATATGCATTTGGGGAGTTACATTGTGTAAATAACCTTTGAAAAGGCCAATCGAGCCTTCGCTTAAGGCTTCAACAAGAATGACAAGTTGGACCGCAGCCAAGGGAGCCGACTGGAACACACTTTGCGTTTTGTACAAAGTTTTACAGAAATTTTCCACTTCCATGTACTGACTGGATACCATTGGATCCCTTAGTGCTTTGCAGCCCAAGTGAAGGCAACGAAGCGAGCTAAACATAGTAAAGATAACTTAACTTGTATGCACGTCATAATCGTAATAAAGGGTGCGGTCTTCCTTTTTTCTACACCATAATAATTAGACTCATGCCGATGGCTTTCATACCTGAGAAGTGTCGTAAGAGGGGTGAAACAATTAACCAGAATCCGTATCCGCTTCCCCCTGTTGAATATTCTTCGTATTTCCGACTCTCTACAGGGGATTTCAGAAAATAAAAAAAATCAACAACGTCCCACTTGGAAAAGCATGTCTTTCTCAAAACTTTTTTTCCAACTATGAGCTGCAGCAAGCGTTTAATTATTATTACTGTAAACCGTTGAATTGGTGCAGCATGCTGGCGGCCCCGAGAAGAAGGAAAACTAATGTGATTCCTGCACTCCATCGCATCCCATCCCGATAATGCCAAATGGTAATTGTAAAATCAGTCAAGAATTCTCCCAGAATTGTCAAGAATACAATGGCATCCAATATCACATCAGCTCTCTTTACATCCAATACATAACAATTGAACGGGCGAAAAGCCATTTGTGCATGATCCATCCTCCATTGCTCCTGCTTCTCATCTTCTTCTTCAGCCTCCTCACCAAGTAATCCAACTTTCGTATTGGCAACTATTGTAGCCCCAGAACTGGTACCAGGCTCTGCATCCAACATGTCACTACTGTAATGTTCTGCTTTGTTGAAAACTTCAGAACTACTCTCTTCGCTACTGTGGCTGCAACCATCATCATCATCATCACTACTACTTGCAACAAATCTCTTATTGCACGAGTCACTTTCACATTCACGGCTTTCAACCAAAGGATTGAAAGAAAATAAAGAGGAAGAAGCATGAGCATCAACTGCATCCTGATCGTTTATGATAGTACTGTCACCAAATCCAACCCTTCGTTTGGGGGAGCTGCCTTGAGTGGAAACTAATTTGGATGGGTTTCCTAATTTATTATTAATCCGCTGAAAATGTATGATTTCTTCTAACTGAAAAATCTCATTTAGTTTCACTTGATTTTCCTCAATGATCCCATTGTTGGAGGGACCACTCATCAGAGCTGCCTTGCTGCTGCTCTTTCCTCCTGACATTGTTAAACATGATCATCACTCCCTCAACAATTCACAGTACAATGCTGTACAAACCATGGTCAGCTAACGCGAGAACAATGGTACCAAATTTTAACTCACTGACTCACATTCACGTGAGAAAATCACTAGTAGAAGAGGTACGGTAAAGATGAATTCCTTCATTTACAAAGGATCTTCTCAGTTGGTGGGTTTTTCACACTCGCACTTCGCCATTTTTTCCTCCATGGATGCTGAAGAAGCTTTTCGCGCTGGCAAAAGAAAGCAGGAGCAAGTCAGTTAGAAAGAGAAGGTGAATTATGAAATAAAATGTCCAAACTGTCTTACCTACCGTTAGTGTCTGACTGATTAATTCATTCTGGTCACCAAGAGTAAGCTTGAGCAGCGTTACACCCTGCTGGGACTTGAAAGCGTAAAATTTTGACGTCATGAATATTCATCATGTGTATATGTTTATATAAAATTGACGTTTTTTACAATTCACAACACGACTCGATATTATAATAAGGTAAACATTATGCTCCTCCCGCGACGACGATGATCATGACGATCAGGTTGTTCAGGTGGTAAAAGTGACTTCTGGACATCCGTATACCTGTGCAACTATGCGTAGAAGAGGGTTTATTGCAACTTCATAAGACGTTATGTTCTCACAGCAGCACAAACTATTTCATAATAGTTAGTCATGTCTCTCTGTTCTACTGTAAGGCATGTAAACGGTGTCGCAGCAGCATATAATGTAATCTTTGTTTAATTCTTTTATCAGTAAGCATTCTTCTCCTGCGGCCATACATTCCTTGATAATAAGTTCAGAGCATAGCACTGAGCAATATTAAGGGGATTATCAAAATCAAATAATAACCTGGCTGTGTTTGCTCATGTCTTTGACTATGGCATATCTGTGCGTGCAACTTACAAAGATAGATAGGTAACTCATCTCCTGGTTGGATCCTGTCTACTTACTTACATTCTTCTTTGGCAGGAGAGGAATCTTTGAGAAAATATAAAAGTAGTTTGAGGGCTCGTTAGTTATTTGCCACTCAGGTGAGCCAGCAGCACGTGAATGTATCAGCACTTGTCACAGCCGAGCGCTTCCCCTCTTTCCACTAATAATAAGTCTCAATAATTAACTACATACTGACTTTATTATGCTGTTGTGCAGGGTAATAACAACCGAGTGCACTAGCACCAACAACAACGCTGATTTATAATCGCCGGACAAGCGTGAGGGGAGCTGTTGTAAGGTAAAATAGTAGTAATTTTTTCGCCCTTTGCTCACATTCAACAAACTGGACTGATTTTCAGCTTTAGCTCTGACTAATAAGTGACCGAACTTAGTCAGCTCCACAGTTTTTTTTGTTTGTGAGAGGAAAATGTCAGAAGTTGGAGCAAGTATGAATGGATGTAAATTCTGTATGTGCTAATGCAAGGATAAAGGTGTAATTATAGTGTGTGATAAAATGATTTAGTTACATAGCTACTAAGTTGCGCAGTCATTTTAACAAGCTTTTATTCCCAGTATTCTACTACTGTTATGCGTGTAGGAGAAAACATGCGGAGAGCTCTTGGTGAACAAATTGTAGGCCAGGACAATAATGGAACGTCATGGGCATAATGTTTTCAGGATGACATATTATTATATAACCAAGACAATACTGGACTATAGCCGGTTAAATCTTACACCAGTTTCGGAACTGTGTGCAAAACATGGATCATGGTGCCAGCGAGCATGAAAACAGACTTGTTGTTTTCGTAGTATAAATATGTATGAATATATAAAAAATTAACACCGCAACTCATTGCTGGCTACATTTTTAGACTCCTCTCTCTCTCAAGTCAATAGCACCACACGGGCCAACTGACACTGAGACAACACATGCATAGGCGGCATTTGCCAAAATTATTTTAGAAAAAATGCAAAAATGTGAGTTCTTTGCGTTCATCGCAAAGGTTACAGTCTGCGTGTGTAACGCACGCACAATGTGTCTTTCCTAATGGCAAGGACGATGGAGGCGGAGCAGGCTACTGTATACTGATGCTTTCAGTTGTTGCTTCTTCTTGCGAACACTGACTTAGTACTACAGAATTGGGGCAAACTCTGTGACAGGAAGCAAGAGTCAGGGAACTGATGATAGAAGTAGTTTACTGATTGCTCTACGAGTCAGTCAGTCTCTTATGTCACGCCATACTAATATTAACAAAGTTTCTTCTCCTCAACTTGAATAATGCATAATGAAGTAAGACAGCGTTTAAAATAGAAGTTTTCGTCGAAAAAAAACACAAAAGCAACTATTCATGATCAATACTTCAATTGAGTAACGGAACTTTGCGTGAGACTTTATTCTAAGGGCGTATTCTGTGTACTAAACAAAATCAAAGGCCTCGTTTTGCCATTACAATGCTCATATAAATAACTCCTCCTTTTTTTCAGCCATATAGTTCACTTATACATAAGATAGCTAGTTCTACGGGCAAAGAAACAGGCTGCTGTGGAATTCAACTGAAGCATAGCTAGCTACTTACTATGCTTGCCAGCCAGTGCAATTCAATGCACTCTTCCATGCTTAATTATTGTTGCACAAATGTTGTTGATCCAACAACATTCAACCTGTATTGACTCTGCCTCCACCCGGCTTTAGTGTTATAATAATATGTAGGCTACATACAGACTTTAATTTATATTTGGTCTCTCTCTAGCTTCAGAGATTGTTGTCGCATCCGGCGGAACCTGCTGATGCTCCCTTCCCTCTCCCGAAACTTTTCAAGTTACGCCACCAAGTTTTCACTGCCACCAATGTTATAGTGGAATACCATTACCAACCATCCAAGAGGTAGGGCGAAGGAAAAGTAATAGTCAATTTAAATATCACTGGAATTTTTCAAGCCTCGCAGGAAGTGGATACACCGGCCCGAATTAACATCAAGTTAATGTTTCCGGGATTCAAAAACCTGTAGTTGCACAACTTGTTTACTTCCCTCTTCTTCCAAAACATAATGCATTCAAGCATTCAGTATGAGTAAAGGTTTTTTTCCAAAGTAGGAAAAAACAAGAGCGATTCCCATCTTTTATAGCCAAACATCGTCGTGAACCACAAATAGGCAACAACACGTGTGTATGCGTGTGCATTTTGCCATGCCTCGCATTTCTTCTTCTGGATCCGTAACAAGATACCCACACATACTTTCCAGTTCTTAAGATACTGACTCACTATATGAATGGCTTTCTTCCCACCACAAGTATTAAACACTAATTCCTCGCTTCTCTCTCGGTGTGTCATTCATGATGATACTGTGTTGGAAAGATTGCATAAAAGTCATCAAAAATCGTTCTCGCCCAAATCACAATAGCAACACATGACAACATGTTTTGTACAGCGTCGCACATGCTTTGTTTACCAAACTATATGGAGTCTTGGTGGGGATTTTAGGGTTTAATGCAAAGAAAATGTGATTTGGATGAAGCTGAGACAAAACGAGAAAGGTAGTTAGTATGGGAATTACTGTCTTTATTGTTATGTAAAAGTTCCACTTATGTCATCATAGAACTCGTGCCGACAGATTAATTCTCCAATGCTCCTTGATTAATGGTGCTACACGGTACGTAGGAGTTGTTTTGTATGTAAAGGATATTACAGCAAGTGCTTGGCTCTGTGTCTGCCTGCCCATGTGTACGTTAATGTGTTAAAGGTCAAATGTCCCTGGTCTCAGGTGGTTTCACACCATTGCCCCGTCACAATAATAATAATAGATCCAAGGGCCATACTTCTTTCAAATACTATACTCCTGCAATGCAACAGCTGCTCCAACTCTCTCAACACTGCAAAATAACTCACAATAGCACACTAGTCTAATACTCTATTCTCATTCATAATAACCAACAAGAATCATTCCTTGCTAGCACTATTCCTTCAGCTAAAATAATAATAATTACTGTACCCCTTACACACCGTGGGCACAATGGAATTTGCGTACAAAAGAAAGCCAAAGGGGAATTTATAAAAGTCAAGTTCCCACAGGCGTTATTATTATTATTGCATCACATACACATACACGCAGTACACACACCGCGTCTGCAATAATTTTCACGTCCTCATAGAAGAGGATTAGCAAATGAGAGTGCATACCTTTGCTAAAAGAGCTATTCAACGCTTCTGAGCACAATAATGCTAATCCCCATTGCTATATACTCGCTATAGCAAACAAAATGCAATAATTTTCCATGTGTACAAAGAAGATATGGGGGGAGGAGGTAGAGGAGGGCCTCACATTTCCGTTTTTGATGATCACCATAATAATATATGCACAATGTGCAAAGCTCAAGTATTATGAACAATAAAGCACCATACGACATTTATATTGTAGTTATTTATATATCCATGCCCTCTGTACCTTCCTTTGTCTCTCTCTCTCTGGATGACGCATATATGCCCATAGGCTAACTAACAAGAGTACACAAACATTTTTACTCCCATTGTCACCATCATTTTCGGCATGTATAAGGTAGGTTCATGAGATGGAACGTTATTTGATTTTCCTTCGTCAAATCCCTCTTTCTTATCAAACCTACAGCTACTGTCAATCTTCCCTTCATATTAACCTTATCATCATCACACGAGGATAGCTACACATAATGACAAAACAATGCCTGCCTAAAATTTATCAATAAATTCCTTTTCCTCGTTCATTTCCCATCTAATATATTTCCCACATATTTCGTTTCCCATACTGAATAAACGTTTACCCGAAGGAGGCGGATGTCACACCGTTACGTGACCCTCTCCGAATGTCTGTCTCATACTTACCACCAGATAGCTATAGCTACCTACCTTCTACCTTCCTTCATCGCCTTCTTCTCACAATACTATGCCGCAATTTCATCTTCTTCTTTCTTCACAAAAAACCAATGACATAAACTGTACCTATCGCAAACGAGCAAGACGCATATACAGACATTCTGCGTTTCTTCCGTAATGCTATTGCTGAATCTAAGACCGCTTTTCTAAACGCTGGCTCTTGAAAGTGCGTGAAACAAAGTTCCACACATTACAAGGTTTGTACCCGCTTACTTCCGCTTCCCGGGTGACCTGGACAGGCTTAAGCATAACCCTGT
>JAQFYD010001029.1:0-13878 GCA_034694225.1 Bourletiella hortensis
TGTCCTGAATTTTATTGAATTCCACTTATTTGAGCTGGAATCTTGCCCAGCAGATGTATCAACTGCTTGAATCGCGAATTGGTTAAGGTCGAAGGTCCTTTGTTGGCATCAGTTAACGGGAAAGTACAAAGATATATACAGAAAAGTTGCGCCGAAGGCGCAAAAATTAGCAAACTTGAGCCCGAAAATGTGCATGAAAACTGTTTCTGAGGTTACAAAGGGGACATTTTTCAAAAACCAGGACATGTCCTGTCCTGGTTCAGCCTCCCATTTTGCCCAGGGCAGCCCCGTTAAATCCAGGACTGTCCTGGGCAAACCAGTACGTCTGGCTGCTTTGTTTATTTCCTCAAAATGCAGAATTTTGCTTGCCTGTGTTTGTAACATAAAATAATGGTAGAACGAATGCAAATGCATGTACAAAGCGGTAGGAACTGTAGCTAAGGAACACATAATTTGGCTTTGCTTTGATAAAATTAATCCCTAAAACCACTCCTCTCGATCCCATATCCCATCATGCTGGCCAATCTATTAAATCAACAAAGTTCAGGCCAGGAAACTCTTGCAGCATCTCATTCGTTTCTTCTGGTGTAAAATCGAACAAATCCTCAATGTCCATTCCTTCGGGTTCATTTAGATTTTGAATTGCTCCTTCGGCAGCAATGCCATTCCTAAAACAATTCCACCAAGTTTCAAGTAACAAGAAACCTGCAAGAGCAGTAAAACAAGGCAAAAATTTCAGCCGTACATTTCTACCGGGTAGTCGGTATCCGTGCCAGCAAATCTAACTTCTTGACTCGAAGAAACATCACATTGTTTCAGACCACGGATCACAACCTCCGTTGGTACATAAGGTCGGCGGGATGGATTCATAGTGCTAGCTAAAGCTGCAGAAATAAATTTACGTTACTTCTAAATCATGTGCAAGTTTCAAGCAAAACAATGGGCATTACTGCCGCCATATACGACTCTTAACCTCGTTGCTTTTGAGCTGGGAATGCGATGGCCAGATCTTCTTTGCACAGTTCCTCAACCTCGCCATTCATGTTGAAGTAGTAGGCAAAAGTGCAGAGCTTTGTGTGACCAGAGGTGAGTTCGATCCCAGCTCGGATTCTACTGGGCAAATCCAATGTATCCAATAATTTCTTCTTATTCGCAGGTTCCCAAGCGTCAGCTTCAAACTTTCCACCGTTTTCTATCACATAAGAGATTGTAAGAGCTCCCGGTTCAGAATCTGAGAATCGTATTATGAATCCGCCGTCCTGCCTCGTATCAATTAGGATGCTTTCTGTTTCCGTCCGATCAATGAAACCCACGATGTATCTTCAAAAACCGAATTAATTTTTGTCACTGAGCGGAGAACCGAATGAAGATGAGATGCTATGGTGACTTACCCTTTATCCCACGGCTCCTTCAAATTCAAGGCTGGTTCTTCCATTAAAAGTATAATTTGTGAAAACCACTTCCAAAAGGTCATTCCACTAGAATTTTCAATTTCATATAAATCGCCCTTTGAGACGGTCATTCCATTGCGGTGAACTGCACCGCGGAATATTTTCTCCCGCAGGTAAGCCAGATTGGTCGTGGTTAGATTCCGCGTGGTGCTTGTCCTCTGTTGAAAGTATTTATTCAATGCAATTGCTAATCGCTCCCATGGAACTGCCGATGGAACTTCAAAAGGTTCACGTGACCTCTGGCTTAGTGAGTCCCAGAATATTGTGCTCCAGCCCTGCAATCTCTGATTGGTTTGAACGTAAATGACAACCGGGTGGCTGACGCATCAATCCTGAATGCAAAAATTGCGTCATGGTTGGTAGTAATAATTAGTGGTTTGATGCAAAAATTGCCTTACCATCACAGCTTCGTCACCAATTTTCAACTTGGTGTAGAAAACAAAGCAATATTTCTCATTCATAACTTCATATTCTTTGGTTTTCTTGCCATTTTTGTTCTTTAGTTCCACATCATCCACTGCTAGGTCACTATAAAAAATAATCATCGCTTGAATAAATCATAGCAAATGGTATCTATGAAGCTATAAAATCCGAGTGAGATTTACCCGAAAGTGTACACAACTCCATTTGACCTACGCGGCACCTTGCTGCCCTCATCACCTTTGATCTTCCCCGAAGCAACCCTCCCATCCTTTCTCGGTTTCAAAAGCAATTCCAATGCCTCGGTCCCATTTCTAAACAAATCCTTTGCTTGTTCTTCGTTCACCAGTATAACTTTGACCTCAGGTTTGGATTCATTTGGAAACAATTTGCTGCCACACAAAAATCTGCAAGATGTTGTACACTTTGGGAATTTGGGCCCTTTCTTGAAAATTTGCAGCGGCTGTGTGTCGACTACCAGTGAAATTGCTTTCAGTTTTTGGCAAATCTTGTCCAGCTAAGCATTAGACGCAAGAAAAGTCAATTTTAGGAGTGTGATTCTACTAAAGATATCATTTTGGTTGCCAATGGATTCAATTATTGTTACCTGCTGAACGGCTTCTGTAGCGCATCTTTTCCAGTTCGTTCCCATAAGGCCATCAGATGTGAATTGCCGCAAAAAGTTGGCCAATGCTTCCGAAACCCGATGAGCACTTTCCAAAGTACCGGAATACCAAGATTCGATGACGTTCATTGGAGGAGGATTGTCTTCAAGTGCCCAGGAACTCCATTTTAATGGCGGGATCAATTCGTCAAACATTTTGGTCACAAACGCCTTCACTTTTGAAACAAACACTTGGATCCGCTTGATCAACTCAGGCTCCAGCGTCGGAAGGGTTTATTTTTGTAAAATTATGACAATTTAAAAATCATTTTCAGGTACAAACACTTAGGGTGTTTGCTTTGCAAGTGCTGAGATGCATTTTGTTTGATTACGTCGTGTTTAATTTCTGCTGTCAATTTTGCAATGGCTTCTATCAGGGATGATCTCTTCTTCTCTGTTTCAGGGTTTGCAGTCAATTGTTCGGGCATCTGATTCAGATAGCTTCCTGAAATTAATCAATTAATTTGAACTCAAATTATTGAAATGTGAACGTTAGTCTATAACAGCTGTGGACAACTTACAAAGCAAATTCCTTTTCCGTATTTTCCTCTTAACATCTTCGTATTTGGCGTGGAATTCATGATCATAATACTCCCGTAATTCCAGTTCGTGGAGCGTGATGGTGGTCATGTCTTGAGTGAAGCTGGCCCATTGGGGAGTCACTGTATTCAGTCTAATTTTTTGTTCCTCCTCTGACCTTTGCTCCTATAGAATTAGAATTCTCAATGTTTTTAATTCAAAATGAATTTCAGTTCAGTAATTATTACCCTACATGAAGTAATTTGAGTGATTTTTCACACCTCAGCATTTTTCAAACGGTCTTCCTCCGCAAGCAATTCTTTTAACGTTTTGTACAACACTGGTGCATCAATACCCTGAAAATAGTACAGAAAAATCAATACAACGGGATGTGAAATTTTTTTATGATAACTGCATAGTACTCAAACCTATTTGTAAGTAATGGCGGGCATCATAGAGACGACTGTACTCCAGGAGACAGTTCCAACTGTTTTCAAACTCTTGAACGAGTCCATCAATTTCAGTAAGTAAGGCTGTTGTGAAGTTTTCAAACTCTTCCAGTTGACTGGCATCTTGAAGTTGGAATTGTCTGGGTATAAAGCCACAAAAATTACAATTAAATTCACGTTCTCAGTATGCCGCTGATCAGCACGATAACTCATTACTCATTCGCATAGAGCTTCAGTTTGCATGTCTACTTGTATGTACATTAAATGCATACTGAAGAAAACATTACGCAGTTGTTATTGCTGCCTCAAGACCATTAAGATTTGCATTCACAAATCGACTGATTCTGAGTCATCATCAAAGCTACTAAGAATTGCAAGCCTGCTTGCTTTCCATGGCATTAAATATACCACTGGTGTTATAGCACTTTTAATTCATCAAAAGATAACAGCAGTCCAGCCATGATCTCAAATAGAGGCCTACGACAGGAAAAATTAATAATAATACTGAATCGCTCCCTTCCAAGCACAACAACTGATGGCAGCTTTGCCAAAGAACAAATGTCATCTCGAAATTTTCAACTTACGGGATACAATTATTTTCAATCCACTGGGGAGCATGTTGCCGAACGTCAATGGGAAATGTGCATGCTCTATACAAATTGAAAATCTGTTTTCCAAAGGCTGGGCTGAATGAAGCAAGTTGAGACCAGAGCATTTTCAGTAACTCAACCTATACAACAGTGAGTTAGTGAGAATGCAGCAGAAGAGCGAGTTCAGAACGATATTAAAGCCAGTACATTGGATTTACACTATGGCAGAATGTTTACGCTGGAACGACTAAGAATAGACTGACACTCTGAGCAGAATTCAAGTTTTTAGCGTGTGTGCGAATCAGTCTTGTTAGCAAGACATGTGAGTGCACAGCGTAAGCAGAAGATAGCTGCTGTAGCTGTAGTTAAGTATATTTGCCACAGCAGGCAACTATGCTACAGTATCATCAAATGGCCTACCCTCACACGTTAACACTTGCGTATGATCACGTTTACTTAAAGCCTTTAGGGGCAAATCCATTTTAGACTTATCCATAAAGTAGAGATTTGATGTCGTCGCCGTCGCCCTCGTGTCGCCGTACAGATGAGCTATGCTATTCTGCATTGCAATGCAGAATTTCTTCTAAATATTGCACGGCGCAATAATTATTTGTCAGCATGTTTCCCTTTTACTTTAGAATTTGATTATCGTACGTTCATTCCTTTGATTAGTGACTCATATGGATCGTTCTATGGAACAAATTAATGAGTGTTTAGGAAAGAACGTAACGTAATAAGTCTAAGTAGCAACGTTTTTATCAACTGAAATTTTTTATTGACTCTAGCTATATAAAGGACAAATATACATTGAAATAAACACTACGTCAGCCACAGTCGTTTCTTCGCAGTGCCTTCACAACGACTGTGCACAAGCAGAAGTAACACCCATTCACGATTGTAATTTACCGTCAATCAGAAACTACAATGACGGAGAGGATTGTTCTCGCAGTGATTTCCTGTGTTATCCTATGTGCCGCCGTTGTGTCAATCATTTGTGCCATAGATTACAACTATGATGAACGGCTGCGAAAAGAACTGGGGGCTTTTCGCACGGAAAGCGATGGAAAGTTAGAAAGGATCATAGAGACTCTTAATAAGTTGGACATCCGTTTGAAGCAGCAACTGGAACGAGGGCCTCCCGGTGAGAGGGGATTACCTGGTTTGCAAGGGATTCCAGGAATCCCTGGTCCACCTGGACTGAGAGGGCAGCCAGGAGCAAAGGGAGAAGTCGGGCCACGAGGTTTAGTCGGACCTGCAGGACCGCCTGGTCCTCCCGGAAAAGAAGCCAACATGACCTTAATCAACGGCCGCTTTGAACTTGTGCAAAAAACATTACAGGACATGGCTACAGGTGGGAAAGCAAACCCAAGGAAAACTACTTGTTAAGGTCTAACATGAGAATCTACAACTAATATTAAATGTTTAAATATTTCAGCCATTCCCCCGCGCATTTATTTTTCCACAAATGGAGGAGGGATTAAATACTACTCGATAGGCACTGGGGATGTGATGACAATCGCAGACAGCAAAGTTGAACTCGAAGGAATAACTTACGATTCAATCCACCGTAAGCTCTATTGGTCCAGCCACGAAAGTATATACAGAGGGAACGGTGACGGCAGTGAGATAGAGACGTTACTAACTACTACAAAATGTAAAGTCTAAATACTAAACAGATCCGGGGAACCCCTGTGTGCCCTTTATTGCGCTCGGATGTTATTAATTAAATTAATAATAATCATTACAGATGGGCAAATAACAGGACTGGCCTTTGATTTTATAACCGGCAATATTTACGGGGTCGGGATGCACGGATATGTTTTTATGTGTAAGGATTCTGTCCGGTACCGTAGGTGGAGTTGCATTACGGTCCTTGATACATATTTGAATTACCACGGAATCGTTCTAAACCCAATAGAGGGGTATAAAACCTTACGAAATCGCAATTTATACTTCTAATCTTACTGGTGTCGGAACGAGAATGTATTCTTCTTAATTTTGACAGAAAAATGTACATGGCAGCGGCATCAGGGCTACAAAAAGCTGAAATGGACGGAACGAAAGCATCTATTATAGCCAGTGGCCTTTGCGGATATGCTGGTCTAACAATAGACGTCAGCTCATCACGGCTCTACTGGGTATGTATGGACTCGGACACGATACAGTCGGCTACTTTGGGAGGACAGAACCTCCGCACAGTTCGCAGTCTCCAGAGTTACTCAAAGCCTCACGGGATCATCACGTATAAAGACAACGTTTACTGGGGCAACTACGGGAGCAACAGCCTTCAAAGTTCTTCAAAGAACGGTTCCAACGTTCGCACATTGTACGTTGGTTCAGACAGCATCAACCATATGACCTTAGTTCCCTCTTTACAGCAGCCTACATCGAGACGGGTCAACCATTGTAAAGCAGCAACATGTGAATTTTGCGTCCTCACGTCCACAGGAGGCAGTTGTCTATACACGGAAATCAATTAAGGATGAAATTGGGAAATTTTATTAACTTGAAATTATTTTAAAGGTTACATTGGCATTGTGGCATTTAATTTAGCGTTATAAAATTTACTTTAGCATTATATCTGTAGGCATTTAAAATTTCCTCATTTAACATTGGTAACTCATTAGCATTAGTACCACCACAGGTTCTCCAAACAGTTTCAAGCTCATAACGAATTTGTACTCGTCAACGGATTGGTCCTAACAGCCACATAAATCCCATGTAGCATACCCCAAACCAGAACTACCCAAGGAATGGATCTACCAAACCCATGAGCTGACCGAGCCAGGGTGGCACTGTCAGCCTTCACTATACGAAACGGGTTCAACTTACGCATATGGAAAATGTATAGTACTTCATATTCCGCTGGGAATCTGCCTTTAGTAACATGATTCGGGAGACAAAAAGTGAGACAGCTTCTACTAGGATTGCTTTAACTTCGTCAGGAACTTTCGAAGACTGCTGTTTGCAGGCTATATCGTTTGATATGAATATGATACAGTCCTGATCACAGATTTTTAAATACGGATCGCCTAAAATGCCATATTAATTGAACTGGAAGGTCATCGTTTAGTTCGGCTTCCGCCTACACCGAGGAATTCTCGTTTCCTGAAGTTAGGAATGGCACAGTAAAATAAATTTCCTGAACTATAAATGACGTCTATCCTCAGCACTCCGGGTGCCCAGAACAGGAGCAACTCCATTATTGTTTGCAGTAGTTCAATTCGACAGCTTTGAAGGACACAGGATGATTCCGGAAGCGAGAACAGAGGCTTTCAACTTGCAATCATTAGTGCGCAGCTATTTTCGGGTTTGCAAGTAATCATATTTCACCAAATTGTGCAAAGTGACTAATTGGCCTAGTAATTTAGTTCACCGTCACGCCAGTGTTGGCTATAACAGACCACTTAAAAGAGCCATTTGAATTAATACAAATTAAACTTTCGGGCACTCACGTGCGCAGGATTTTATTCAACCACTTGTAAACATATCTGGAACACAAGGAAGCTCCAATTGCTAGTCGAGCTACTGGATAATGATGGACAGGTTGTTGTACAACAACAATAGAGGAAGTACAGAGGTAAGTACCTCTGCCCCAGCCTCATCTGTGGTGGCCGTATAGTGGACCAAGTCGGATACTTGTGCACATTGAAGGTTCACTATCCACCGCAGGCGCTTGAAATGGAAATCGTCTTTAAGTCTTCATCCTTCTCTCAATCTTATAAGCGAGTCTGAACCCACTTTGTTAGAGAATGGAACAGGGGAGCTTTGCTCAATTTAGTGTGTGGGATGTGTATCACCATATGGGTGCGACTGTAAGGTTGGTGCTATATTGCCCTCTTACTGAGGAAGGTAATCGGAGGAGGTGGAACGAATGGAGTCGCGTTACTCAGTAATCAGTGAGGCCCCAGCAGTGGAGCTCAGGTTATTCAAAATTGTCTGGCGTTACTGTCTTGAGAACATTTAAATACAGATTTGACTTCAGAAACTTTGGTGATTTGTTGCTCAATCGCAGCAAGAAGATACTCCATAACTTAATTCAGCAGGACAAGAATAACGCTGCCGTTGTCCTTTTCAGGCTGGTCTGTTAAAGGAGCGGCCTTTTTTCAGTGGACTTGTAGAATTCGGAAGGAAATTGGGCCCACAAAAACATCCTGTGGCAGCCGCAGTTAGAGCCCAAAACGTTAGGCTAAGGTGGCCAACATACGAAAAACCCTACCAGTTTCTTTACCCAAAGACGAGATTCATCACTGATGGATACTACAGAAGGGGCGCGAGACTGAAATCTCATGCGGAAATCGGTTAACGGAATGGGCTTAGCCTGGTGGTGTTTTTTATTTGAGGTCCTGATTCCCGGTATGGTGAACCTAGTGTTCTTTTGGTTCTCAACTGAGTTCATTGTACGTATCACCCCGTACACCGCTGGAATGCGTCCGCCATAATAGCATACGCCGAAAAAACACACAACGCGTTTTGTACAATCAGCCGAAGTCAGACCACAATTGCTTCACGCCTTTCGCACGCATAGTTCCAATTATGAACCGCAGATTTTGGATGGCTGCCAGTGCCAATGCGGAAAATATGTAACCCAAGCACCAGAACACAAGGGAAACTGTGTTGAATGCCCAACTGAGTGCCCAACTGAGATCAACGTTGCCGAATGGAAAAATATACTATAATACTGTCGACAAAGCAGACATACTACGGTTCAGAGTGACCGACTAGTTCCAGCGATTCCGAATGAACATCACTGAAAGCGTCATTCCTCATAGCAACGGCCCTCCATAGCAACAACGTGGAATAGCATGCATCAGAATAGCCATCCTCGTGTAGTTGCTTCACACGCGAGGTTTGTTTGCTTCCTCGCGTTCAATAATTATAATAAACGTAATGCCACGTAGTGTAAATCCTTGCCCGATGTCGACTTCAGTTGCGGAGCCAAAGTCTATGTTGTTACTTGCGTGGCCATCTACGGCAACAATGTATTCCGTCGTGCTAACCATCCTTGCTGTACTTTTTTCACCTCTTCAAGGATATCGTGAAGGACCTCACGGTTCTACCAATTTATTTCTGTCCGTATTAATCTCGGGGAAGTGCTTGTTGGTACTTTACACACCGCAGCAGACATTAAAATCCAAGGAATGGACAACTCAATTTTTCGCTCACAGCTGGTCGCAAGACGTTGTGGTGGCCATATTTAGCCAGAAACCGGGTGAGCCTAGACATGGGGGGTACAGCTATTACAAACCTTGCAATGTCATAGTGGTTTTCACAGAGGGAATTAATAACATTCCTGTTAATGCACTACGAATTGGGAAATCGATGGCAAAAAACGACCTTGTTATCATCACTGATCATTTTGATGACTCACAGGAAAGCTTTAACGAGGAGCAATATGTGAAGTTGGCCATGAAAATGATAAGGCACTCATTAATATACACAAAGCTACTGACCGTCCCGGAAAACTTGCTCTTTCGTTTGCACCGATCTGAGAAGAGGCAGAATGTTTCGGACCCATTCCATGCGCTTTATTCGATCAGAATTCATCGCACTCACCCCTTTTATCGCCTTCAAAAAGTCCCTGCAAAAACACCATTATATGTGCCTGTGCAAAAACTTGATGGGTTCCCTGTTGCTACCGTGATTTCGGAGTACTCTCATATGCAGGAGGCCCAGTGGAAGGAAATCTCTGTGGCGACCATCCGGGATATCTTGGTCGACAGAGGTATTTCCATGCATTGGACGCTTTCAGCAGAAGCCAAAGAAATTATCCGAAATGGCTGCGAAACTAAACTTCACACCACTTGAAATCTCACTTGCAGACTACAATTACAATTTCGGTCGTAACAATTATACACTCGTTCGCCTTCCCGTCTTTATGTTCAACTTCCCCGTCAATGCACGTGGGGGCGGCATGGAATTCTCACTACGGGGTTCGTTGTTTCAAACGTTTCTGTACTGCAGGGACAAGAAACTTGGGGAGACAAATCTGTTCGCATTTTTCAACCCTTTCGACCTGAAGATTTGGTTGTGTCTGGCAATGATTATTGTTGGTCTATGCTACTTTGTTAAATCTTCAAACACAGCATCCCCTGGATATTTGGTGCTCTTAATTCTAACCCCATTGGTATTCCAGAATGTGGAAAAGCAAGGAATGAAAGGCAAGGAATTGATGCTACTGTGGAGATTCGTGGCTTTTGTACTATCCGCACTGTATGTCGGAACCATCGGAAGCCTCTTGGTGGCCCCAGCAAAGCAGGACGGGCCGAAGACGTTTGAGGACCTTGTCAAACATGATTTCCGCATTCAAATACGCGGAAAATCAAGTTCAACGTACCTTATAATGAAAGGTTTTGAGTATAGTCGCTTCCATAACAAGGACTTGAATGCTCTCTCAAAAACAGTGGATATAGCTCCGCGCAACCGTCACCGGTACTTGGAGCATTTGGCAAACACTAGAAAGACTGCAGCTATGAATAAAGTGGCAACAGTTGACAATTATTTGAGATATCTACACAGGTATTACGCCCACTCGGAATGCCTCAAAGGAGAGGAGCTCATGTTTTTTGTTGGCCTGGCTAGTATCTTCACTCCGCCATATAACGAGCTCCTTCGGAAAACATCTGATCGACTTTTTGAATCTGGAATAAGCCAACTGTACCAAGAAATAACAGAAAGACAGCGTATGGAATATGTTGACGGCAGGCTGTTCCCAGTCTACCAGAACAGGTCCAAAGAGGGCCTCATAAATCACTCGTTAGATTTCTCGCTGGACGATCCTCAAGGAAAGATCACATTTTACTTGGCCCTCATTGGCTTTGGCTTGGGATTAATTGTGATTTGGGTCGAAATTGCATGGAACCGCATCAAAGGTGCGGGTGAACACATGTAGCAGAACAGAGCGTATTACATAACACGGTTGTTCATTAAGTCAGTGTTTCGCTGCAATGCTAATCAAGAACGAGAAGTTATAAGGGTGCAGCCGGGTCACGCCAGCCGTGAAGTTTCTGTTGTCCAATTGTAAACATGCCGTTTGCGTTTTGTCGTGAACCCCTTCAGTTGTAAATGCTTTCTCGGGACCTAACTTGAACCATTACCCCCACTCCCAATGACATAAATATTTCTCGTCATGCTGTTTCTTCGCCAGCAGCAAGCTGGAGCTTACGACACCTTTGGGGCCTTACAATGACTTTCAATGCAATAATTATTGGTGTCAATTTTGTGTAAGAACTTACATTCTCAGTAAATTCTGGACAAAATATGGAACTCCATTATTGAATTCTACGGATACACCAGCAGTGTACCATAAAATATAACAGCTAGGCATCCCACACCTTCTTATTTCATCAGTACCCTCCTGGTATGAGGCAGCCTTGCCTGACGAAAAATCGAAAAACCTGATTGATCAGGACTCTACTGATTTGGGGCGACTGTCCGGCTCCGAGGCTATAACCGCAACTATATTTAAATGCCAGTGATATCTAGCTGCTCAATTTCGGTTGTTGACGGGACCACTATCAGCGGGCCAACTATATGCGTGAACATGAAGCCAAGGGAAAGCCAAAATAGATTTCCCTAAGTCCGGCAGACACTTTTCCGGATAGGAGCTCATACCTTCGTTTCTTGAAATTCGGCAGCTCAAGTGGCTGGCCTCCATTAGTCGAGGTGTAGATGGACACTTATACGATGGTTCTAAATACCTAGAGTTCTAGCTGTCATGCCATTGTCATGAGGGGAGGGGACGCTCCACTCAAATCCATGTCTAGAGCCATCCCATCTTCCAACCGGCAAAAACTCTGAGGCTGCCAACATGACGAAGTTGGAATTCCTTGCATAAGGTAGATGCATTAGGAGACTTCCTTGAGTGACGTTTTTAATGCGACCAGATCGGCAAGTCCGCATTAGGGCTGATTACAGAATGGAGCTTCCAATGATTATTTACTCTTGCACGTCTGCTGAAAACGTTACGGTCGTGTCTCGGACGTATTGGCAATATGGGCTCTATAGATGCAAAGGAAGTCTCCTAATGCATCTGCCTTACGCAAGGAATCACGACTTATTCATGTTGCCAGCCACAGAGTTGGGCGAATGGACAAAATCTCACAAAATTCGTAGGGAAGGTTCATGACGATAATTCAAGTTAACAATTTGCCATATTGTCCTGATGGGGGACAGCTACCGTCGAATTCAATTGAAATCGATACTGTCTTTATTTCAAGAAAAAACAAAGATAAACAACGGTTGTTGTTTTGCAAAAATTTCGGTTACCTTAGGTTCCATACCGTTAAGTTTCAGCAAGCTGTCAATCAAGATTCTAATCTCTCGAGGCAATAATACAGTAAATTAGTTAGTGCCGAAGGACACAAATAAAGTACGAAAGAAGAAATTTAATTATAATTGTAAAGGCAAAGTAAAGAATGGATGGAATCTCCATTCTGCACTTGCACTTAATCGGAGGCGCCATGGGAATGAACTTTTCATGCCAAGCATCTGCATGAAGTTGGCATCAGGGTACAGACACCAGTAGGGCACGATTGTCGCACGCATGGATTCGTCCAATTGCTGGGTACAGTTGGACCCGTAAGAGCTAAGTGCAGGATGTTGTGATGCCCTGTATAAATAGTACGAATGTCGCTGCCCGTCATAGTGCTGCTCTGCACTTTTTTTTCCCCATAGAATGTCCAGTACAATCTTTGAGGGGCAATAGCTATTCCATACGGCTCAGCCGATAAATGCACAGCAGGTGTGACATCGGCGCCGTCAAGATCGGACGTTTTTATGCTATAAGAGCTAAAGTCCGCCCAATACAATCTTGATGATGAGAAATCAATGGCAATACCACAAGGGTGGTTCAACCCTGTAACAATCGTCCTGGCATTCGACCCATCCATGTCAACTTTCATAATGGAGTTATCACCTTTAGTCACGTACATAGTTCTGACAAAAAAAAACCAACCAAAATAGTAAAAAAGCTAGCAAGAATATAAAAGTCGGGATTCAAATTGATCGTGAAGTACCCTCGACTAGGGTTGAGAGCTATTCCTAAAAGGGAGCCTTGGCCACTCATTACGGTAGCACATTTAAAGAACTGCGCTGCATGTCCATTGCATACGACTACGTAGCCTCCCCATGACACCAAGTAAATATTTCCTGTGATCCAATCCGAATCCATGTCACGCACGTCACCGTCTGCAAATCCAGTGTCAGGCTAATGTCAGTAGATTAATCGAATAGACTGACAAAATCACCGATAACAAGCACTCACATTGTTTTAAATCCAACAATATCTCAATGTCGGTTCCGTTGCTTTCAGACCGGTACATTTTCCTAGATGACACGTTTGTCCAGTAAAGCTTTTTCCTGGTTTTGTCGTATACAGTGGCATACAGGTATTCTGTACTGTTGATGACTGCCGTCACTTCTGAAGTCTTTGTCAAATATGCTTTGATTCCTTCTCCCTCAGTTGCAAAGTAAAGTCTTGTATATGCTTCTGTAATAACATCGTACAAGATTTCAAAGTCAATATTCTATCTGAGCTCGTATGCAATGCAGGAAGCTCAAGGCTACCCCATCGAAAGTCATTGCCCTTAATGCTCCAATCGCACTAACAGTCCCGTGATTTTTCCTTACCCTCCTCATTTACAACATTGACCACTCCAGCGAAGACTTGACCGCTACTCGTGATCAAAGTGCAGGTCCATTCAGTCATGTCATCTTCCGTAGTGGATTCAATCTCGAGGCCGCACTTACCATAGTCCAGCCCATCCCCAAAGTACTTGACTCCC
>JAQFYD010001030.1:0-13871 GCA_034694225.1 Bourletiella hortensis
GATGACAAACTATGTAGAGGTGGAAAGCTGAATGACAGTCGTGCTACAACAGCTTTAGGTGCCTTCTGCCATTAATCAGCATTCCGTGGAATAAGATGACAGAAACAAGTGGATATGCTGTCAATTTAAAATTTTAACAAAAAAAAGATATCTGTTCACACAAGCAAAAGTTGATTCAGTACAGAAAAATACGTAGGAAAATGCGGAGAATACACCACAGTGCAATTTATGAACAAAGATGATCGCATTTACTCATAGTCATCATAATCATAATGCATGCTAGCATGGAACGACAAATGGCAGTTGCTATTCTGCATGGATGCTGCCCTGTATTGCTCGTTACTTCCATACGCAGAAATGTTTTTTCCCGTAGTTACTTCCCAGGTTAGAACATCCATAACGAATTTTCTCAGGGAACTTGATTTAAGTAAGTGCTAAGAAAGCACGAGTGCACATTCAATAATCTGCAGATCAAGCTGTAGCGGTTGCAAAGGGAAGATGAAAGGGAAGAGCAAGTAATTATTTTATTGATGAAATGATTAGTTCTGTGAACAAGCTTTTGCACAATGCAAAGTGAGACTATGTAAGCTATAGAATTTAAGCTTCCAAATCCTTCATTCGTATTCTAGAAGAGGCCAGTTTCGAAACCTGTTGTGGTTTTGCAGCAATTATAGAGAATTTGGCTTTTGGACAGCAGCTCTGAAGAAACGGATTTTCTGAAATTTTCAGTCAATCAATTAGTCTAGACACTGGCATATGCCTCAGGGAAATGGGTTAAAACAGTTTGCATGTAAAGAAATAAAGTGTTTCTTACGCGGTCGTTAAGCGGCTGGATCGCTCTGAAGTTGTCCTCCACTTTACGGTCGTCGTCACTGAGAATACTTCTGAATTGCTCGATCTAATAGGAACGAAAATGTGGACGTTAGATGCATTCCAGTATTAGATTGACCACATTGGTCATGCACGAATTACCTGAGCCTCAGAGATGGGCATTGAGCCAACAAAGAAGTTCCACAGAACGGATTCATTACAGTCAGGGGTTGTCAAAGATCCATCATACTGTGCGACTAGAACAGTTTGCAGAGGGCTTTGTGGGAGAAAACTAGAAAGGTCCAGACCAGAGCCAGTGCTGTTGGTGTTCAGAGTTCTCACAGATCTCAACTGACGGATGATGGGATCCAGGGCAGGATTGTTGAACAAGCTGAGCTGCACCAACCATTAACCAAAGCTTAAGTTTGTACATTTTAAATCTATGAAATCTATTTAGCAAACGTCTTACCTTGAAAACAACTCCCAGGACGGTCAAACCATGTGGATCACCAGATGCTACGGCCTCGGTAACGCTGGTATAGTCAGATTTGTAGTGAACCAAGTGCCCTTCCATTACGTACCTATGACACGCATGCTAAATTACGATTTTGCAATATAGCAAGCTGTATGGTCCAGACAGCATTTCATACCTCTCTCCATTCACAGTATGCTCAGAGCCTTGTTTGTCATTGGATCCCCAGTGGAAATGCATCTGGGCAAAGACATAAGTGCCATTCAAAAGATCTCCGGTCACAGTGCAAGTTGACGTCTGATCGCCTTGTAATTCAGCTTGAGCTAAAACATGTCAAAATTACAAAATGTTCATATTAAACTCAACTCAACTCAAATGCGCAAACACAGATTTGGGACATAGAATCAAAACCTGAGTGTCCGTTGTTCTTCAGAGTGAAATTGTGCTTCTGGGAGTAGCATCCATTTTGGTAAATATGAGCTCCACGAGCGCCGATGTAATCGAAAAAGTCGGCATTGATGTTAATGGGAGATTGGTGGGTTCCAGTTTGGCAGCTACCTCCCCATGTTTTTGGTCCACAATCTTCTTCCGAGTAGCAAAAGTGGGTACCATCTGAGAAGATTACAATTACTGTATATTACTATCGTTCTAAAATGAGAAGACTGCTTATGGTCTGTGCAGCTTATTACCAACACTGACAGTCGAGATGCTAAGTCCCAGAAGGACAGCGCCGAGAATCAAAGTCCGGTAGCCCATTTTGTATTCCAGATACGCAGCTTAAGTTGGATCGGGTGGATAACGGGATCTTGGAATGGTTAATTTCCATCGCATAAACGACTTTAAATACTTCTAAAATCATAGCAAGTATGATAGATCCTGCAAAGAAAGAAATGCTCCTTTTGTACTCCAGCATATTCCATCAAAACTGAAGGCCAATAACATGCTCTTTGCGGTCTGTTAACTTTAATTCGATCAGCGAACTCATGGTTTGATTAGCAGTGATTGTCATTGCCAGATTATTTCTTAGTTCGCTTCAACTGAATGTTGGAAAGTTCTTTTCACAAAAATTACATCTGAATGCGTAAACGCATTAAGTATTGGCAGCAGGTGTGTTACTATACAAAATACATCCACAGGGATCATGTAAAACGTGGAGCAAATGCTGTAAAAACTTGTGATCGAACCACAATAATAATAAAAAATTTCAAAGTGGTGTCTTTGACTGCAAAAGATGACGTCATTTTTGTGTATTTTTAGGCATCTGTTCCCCCAAAACAATCTAACCACGGGCAAATATAGCACCACATCTTTCAAACTTCTGCAGATCTGCTTGCCGTCATCATTATTAGGGCTTTGATGCCACAGCATTACGTACTCCTATGATTAATGACAATAACGAAAAAAAATGACAATAACGAAGCTGGGCTACAGCTCCGAAATAATTTTTTGAAGCCATCGCAGTCGTCAAAGTATCAACAAAGTTGGAACGTTTTCCAATTAGCTATTGTTTTTGTCTGATTCATACAAGGATTGTCCTGTTAAGGTGCATTTACGTGTATTTATTTTCGATCGTGTAGAGCTAACAGCACCATCTAAGATTAAACAACTGCCATTATGCAAAACTTTAGCCACATCCGACCGTACATGGTAGATGACATTGACCTTGGAATGTATTACGATACTTTTATTGCATTTTACATCTATGCCTCCATCCAAGGCTTATAGAATACACCCTTTTTAACTCACCGTAATTTCAGTTGACGAGCAATATGAATTAAACTGCTTTTGACCGTGCAGGGAGAACGCTAGGTAGCGTAGTCTAGCTGACCGCGGACAAGGCCTTATAATGTCCGTTTCTCCCCGTTACATTTTTCCAGGCTTATTGAGTAGTCCTTTGGTGTTTTACATACAAAGTGGGGTCCCCCCTTGATGGCACGAACTGCCTAGAGATTATGTTCCATGATAGCCAATGGTTCACATAATTACTTATAAGCTCAAAATCCTTCCCCAAAGCCCTTTACTTTAAAGGATTAACGTTAAGCTCATTTTGCCTTTGTTCCTGCCGTGCAGGTTAGCAAATGCGTTCACTGTCTGCAGTAAACGCTCAAGGCAGCTGTCTTTAGCGGTCAGAAGTCGCAGGCCAGATTGCTGCAACACCGAGCCATGCAGAGGGCGTTACGGTTTGCGAATGTCAAGGAATTTTTGGCAAATCATAATAGACGTCCACATGGATATTTCATAAATGTTGAAGCCATTGTTAAGCCATCATCTTGCAAGAACCAGGTGTACTTTCTCAGTACTTTGTAGCACATTATACGCAGCTATACACTGCGTTGTTCAATGCGGGAAAGAAACTAAATAAACATACAATTTTGTCCACGTAAAAAATGTAGCGATCAGCAATGGGAAAGCTGCTGACAGATCAGGATATTTATTTTGCAAAGTAATTAATGCTGCCGTCAGTATAAATTGTAAGAATATATGCTAAAGTTTCCTGCAAAAATTCTGCTATCGTGTAGCATGGCCGTATTACTGCAATAAGTTGGTGACAATGTTAAACGACATGACATTCAATTGTTCCCGACTCCGTGCATTAGCTGTCAACTTGAAAACAGTGATTAGTGATTGCCGACGTGGCGTGTATTATAATAATCATTAGAAATCGTAGATTGGAAACATAATAGCGCAATAATGGAACTTATCAAGTTGTAAACATTCCGACGACTGTAACAGTGGATGATGTATCCAACTAGTTTGGTGCATTGGGTCTACTTCATTTCTTAAATTATTTATGTGAGAAGGACGAGGGAAGGATCTGTCAAAATGTTTAAACTGGAATCCTACATCACACCATATATTTTGGCATATTTGGACAAATATTTTAAGAATTTCAATCCGGCCAATTTTCAGGTATGATGATGATAGCGTTAATGCTGTGATGGTTTGGAAAAGTAAAAAATTCATTATTTGTATTGGTCTTTTAGGTGTCGTTATGGACAGGTGGTGCTAGCTTTAACAATTTGGACCTAAATTTAGAAGTACTGGAAGAAGAGTTTAACTTGCCGGTTACATTTGTCAGTGGACACATTCATGAATTAAGATTGTTTGTCCCGTGGACGAAAATCACGTCCGAGCCTATTGTTGTTAATGTGAATACAATCGGTAATATTGGCGGACAGGCGGACCATGATTATTGAGAATGTCAAGCGTTTGTGGTGAGCTAATATTTGCTTTACTGCCTTTATAGAAATAACTCTGAAACTCAAGAAGGATGGTGATACACCGAGTCCGAAGGAAAAACCTGCCAGCTCGACGGCTCCGAAGTCGTAAGAATTACATCACATTGTTGTTGGTCAAATCTTGAGGCTCAGGAGGGCGTTTTGATAAAAGTGGCTTTGATGTTGTAGGAAGTTACCAAAGGAGCCGGAGGAAGCCCCAGGATATGTCCAGAATATGGTTAACAAGATGGTTAATAACATGCGGATTGAATGCCATAATGTGATAGTGAAGTTGGTAGAGGAAGATATAATTTTTACGTTGAATGTTAAAACTGCTACCTTATCTCCTATGGACGAGGAGTGGAATCCGTCTTTCATTGGTAACTAAGACATCCTTAGGGATATTTTGCACGACCAGTCAAGATTTTTAATTTTTTCATGGATATTATTTTTTGTATTCCCAGACCTGTCTCCTACGGAGTTCATCCTCAGGCGTGAGTTATCCTTCTCAGACCTTACGGTTTGTCTTGATCAGACTAATAGTGCTGGCAAGATCGAGCGGTACCTGGTAAGAAACGCCAGATTCTTGACTTTTTTCAGTCTTACAAGGAGAACTTCTGACAGTATATTGTATTCCTGCAGGAACCTTTGTTATATAGATGTTCTTTCAGCATTCGTATTTATCAGCAATATTTCAATCAGTTTGCCAGCAGACCATTTTTTACGAGGATCGATGTATATTCGGAAGCAGTTTCTTTCACAATTACTGACGAACAGGTAATTTTGTTTGTTTATTTAAACCGCTCCTTAGACTTGAGTCTATAGCGGGAACAGGTAATACTGCCTAACCTTCCCCAAAAATTTCAAACACGTGAATTTTGATTTTAACTTTATCTCGTAGATTCCCATGCTGCTTCGGTTGTACAACTTAATTCTCTCTGTCAAAAGCAAGATATCATCAGGCACTCATATCAGTGATCAACCAAGTGCTCCGCATACAGGTAATTTTCTCAGAATTTGTTTGTAGAATTTATTCTACAGTAATAGATTAACAAGTAAAGAAATCTCGGTTTAATTTTCACAGCTATTAAAATACCAACCATTGCTGGCGAAAACATGGAGGAAGAAGAAGATCCGGTGATGAGTTGGGCGGGGTGGGCAGTTGGGTGGATACCAGACATTCCTGCAACTATACTAGGAGCTGTTGAAGCAGAGGATCCAACAGATGAAATGGACATGCCTGAATTTACTAGTCATTTAGGAATTTACGCCAATAAGGTTTCGATAGTATTTAAAGGAATGGAAGCTGTAACAGAACAGAAAAATACTAGGGGTGCACCACGGGTGAAGTTTCAACCGTTCCTTCAATTGATGTTGCAAGGCCTAATGTGTGATATCGTCCAACGCGGTTCGGATTCGAATACTTTCGCTGGAGTTTCTGAAGTTAGTGAACTATACTACAGTTATAAACTGCATAATTCACTATCTCAATGAAAACAGAGAGAAGATCAACATGGATGTTAAGCAAAATTTCAAAATTTCTTGCAGATTCTAGTGGAAGGAATGCAGTCTTGTCCTTGTGGAATGAAAGATTGCTATCCTGAATACACTGCAGAAAGTAAATCGAACGAGTACCTTAGAATGGGGGAACCCAATCTCGATTTCGCCAACAATGGATTGTTCGAAGAATGTGCCAACATTCAGCTACCATCAGATGCCTTATTTCAGTTTGAAAATCGGGCCGAAATGTTTAATGGTAGGACGAATGCTACTTTTCGCAGGCCTTGTGTTTACATACTGGAGATTTACAATAGCATTTACTTTTATTTTCAGAGGAGATGATGTTGGAAAAGGCCCCAGCTATAGCAATCGAGCTTATTAGTGCGACACGTTCAGAGTTTTCTGAAGATTCAAAATCACAGCATTCAACTGCGTCATCAGATGGATTCGATGCTGCATCTGAAAGATTACTTTGCCGCTTAGTGGCTGCACCATTCGCCCTCAAAGTCTGTAGTGGTTCTATACATCGTCTGAAGATGATTTTGTTTTCTGCAAATCAGTACGAAGGAGAAGGAACCCCTGCAGCTCCTGAAATAGGTAATTAAAACAGAAGACTGTATGATTCATGCTATGAGTTTTTATCTTTAGGCCAAATTTACGAGAAGCACTTGGCACGAGTCAATGTATTTCATTTTTAATTTTAGTGCCGCAGCCACGAGGAGCAAAATCTTCGGATGTTGTGGATTTTTCGGGTGTAAAAAATATCGAGTCGGCCTTTAACGTGTATCAGTTCACAATTTTGCGGCCTTACATTGAAATCGTTGCGGGTGACCATCTGGACTTTGATCAACAAACTCACATTCGTGCAAAGCATAAGCGGCGAAAAGCTGGCACTCTCACTCCTCTCTCAGATGTTCTCCCTGACTGGCCGAAGGTCATCATCACGTTTAGTTGTATCGATGGGAGAGTGGTTGATCCAAACGCCTGCTTTAATAGACTGATGAAGAAACCTGGTGTCTTTCCTAGCCAAATTCTAGAGTTATTTAGTCAACGGCTATCAGCCAAGGTAAGTAACTTATAGTAGAGTTGTGATGTGTGCAAGATTTTGCTGAAATTCTTATTTATTTCTGTTTTAGATTTTTAATGCAGAAGTCAAACTGCAGTCTGATAAGTTCATTGTTCCTATTTCGATACCTTTCAACGTTGAATTCAGTTTGTCGTCTGCTGTTCGCCCGGATTTGTGGCCCAGCAAATTCAGTCCGGTTTCAAAGTTAGATGTTCTTTTAGGTAAGGGAATCGGTCATAGTGTATGGTGTTAATAAATAGCTGGAATAAAAGTATGAAAACACTTTTTTACAGAGGACTTCCGTGTAAACCTTGCAAAGCCACATCTGATGTTGATGCAAGTAATTGCTGTAAGTTGCTACGACGAGAGAATGTCCGAACATTTGACTTCGTCGACTATTCTGCGTGACCTACCAAATTATAGTAAGTCTTTAAGTTCTTCTAGGTAATAAGAAAATGTCACTGTTTGGAAATGCTTAGTAACCAATTTTTTTTGCACAGATCAGGGAGATATTGTAATCCACATGACCGAATTCAGCATGGAAGCCGTATTCACACAAGTGCTACACACAACCAGAACAAGAATAGGTTCTTTAGGGATATTTATTCACAGCCCCCATCAGAACAATCCTATTCCGATTTTCGAAGGACCTCCAAGCATCCGACCAGATTCCGAAGGCTTCGCTGTAGTAATCATTCAGTACCCCGTCCGTTTGCTGGATGATATTGCAAAACAAGGAGTTGACGAATCACCAACGTCCGGCATGGCCGTCAATGAAATGACTCCATTGCTAATTGTGAACCTTTCCGAATTCTTGGTTCAGTTTGAGCTTGTCTTCTTTCAATGGTTAAGTTACCATCCTCGTCAAATGCCTTCGAGTATTCCAGAAGCAATTCAGTCAAACAGCCAAAACTTGCATCCCATGATTCCAGTTAGCAGGACTTCGTCTAGAGTTTCTGTCGTAAGCAAGGCTCAATCAAGTTGGTCCACTTCAGACGAAAACAACGCTATTGGAAGTGTGACTGGAAAGGATTTTCAGCAGCTTTACAGTCCGAAACCCCCCGCAGAATCTGTGGGAAGTATTATAGAAGAGGAGGAGGAAGCAGTGATATTACAAAACATAGCAACCCGACATCGGCGGTCAACTCTGGAGGAAGAATTCAGAATGAGTTTTTCGCTAGATGTGTATCTAGACACGTGGAACAAGTGGGTGGTTACACATTTGAGTGTTATAATGAAGAGCTACATTGTGGTCCACGTCGGTCAAGGTGATGTCTGGTTTCCGGTCGGTCAGCAGTCATTCATCTCTTTTAGCGAAGGGAATACAACCGCGAATGGCATACTGTTGACTACGCCAAAAATTACGGCTTTACCAGAAGGACCAAAGCTGGAAATGTCACTCAGCACAGTACCGCTGCCAGTGGAGCTTCCAGAGCAAAATAAAGGAAAGGAGCTTTATCCCATAAGAATAACTGCCGAAAATTTTGCTTTACTTACATCGCATGTAAAGCTAGGAAGACAACCTTTAAGTCTACCGCTGAATATTATACTGACTTTGACTCTAACTGAGAGAAAAGTGGAAGGAAAGCCATCCGTAATCGCAGCTTTTCTTCACACTGATATTCCTGCTCTTAAATGGTCCGTCTCGTACAATCAGGTAATTTCGAAGCAGTGAATCTAGTTGGGGAGTTTAGTATTTGTGGGAGTTTGCCTGTTCAGCATTTAATAGCAGTGACAAAATATTTCACAGATAAATCTTATTCTGAGGCTAATGGAACAAAGTATGAATACAACAGCCAAACTTTTGAGGAACTCAGGTTCGCTTATGCTGAGTCCAATTGGCAGCGGTGAAGTGGAATTGCCTGGGCCAGGCTCGGATAACATGTCAGAGACAAGAAGAAGAATCGATCGTGGCAGCGTAGGTTCAGGGAAACCTATGTTTGCCCCTCAGCACTTCGAACAATCGTCAATTGCGGAGACGGAGCACCAAACTGTGCCCGAGTCCATGGATGGTGCTTATAAAGGTAGGCTGGTGCAGTTTCATACTGATTGAAGCACGAATTTAGAGCTTATTTGATGTACTATTGTTTTTGCTGTTAGCACAATCTCATGTTGAGATCACGCCTCATGAAGAAGCGAAAACGTCAATTTGGTTCCAAATCACCCTGGCTCAGTTTCAGCTGATCATTATGAACACTCCTGTTGAGGAAGGTCATGTTGACCAGCTCGTTTTCGAGATGGAAGACATTGTTTCGTCATTAGACGCACAGGCGGTCTTTACTAAATGGACTCTCAAGGTTTCTAATTTCAGCTGCAGAAGCTATGAGAGGTGAGTATTAATTATTAAATGCAATGTAATCAGAACGTTGCTAATTTTTAAAAAAATTTGTATGCTTTTTAAGAACATCCGAAGACCGTTGGGATGTCGGGAAATGCTTAGGAATCATTGCAACAAGTAACGATGAAATTACTCGAGATGTGAACATAGTTCAAAGTGCGGGAAGCAAGCGACAATCCTCGTACACTTTATCTAGTCCTAGCCATTTACCACGCGAAAAACCGTCGTCCTCCACTGCTTCAAAGGCTCGAGGTCTATTAAATTTTACATTCACCCGAGTACAAACAAAAAACTTCCACAGAAAATCAGAACTATCGCCGGTGATGAGATGGAATGCAGCTATCAAGAAGCTGAGAGAACGGAATAAGGAGTCATGGTATGATCTCTACGAGAATGAAGATGACCGTTATTTAAGTGAATTCGACGTAAAGATTGGATCACTGGATGTGCTCCTCGACTTGGCTGTTTTGAGTCCTTACACAAGAATATTGAATCTGTTGGCCTCAGTGGAATTTCCTTTGGAGGATGCACGCGTTTCTGTCATGCCCTTCTACAGCAATACGACGTTGCCTTTGATTTACTTGGAAACCGGGTCGCTACGGTTACTTTTTAAGACTGTACTATCACCTAAGGCTCGACTTGAAACGCCTGATATGATGGTCATTCAAGTCTCGTCACTGACAGTCCATTCACAAGTAAGATGCGAATATTTTTAAACTGAGTTGGATGAAGAACCAAAGATTTTTGAACAAACTATTTTGATTATTTTTAGTCTGAAAATCCATTGACCCGTACGGTAGTCAACAAAGATTTATACCGCATTGGGGAGCACACAAATATTCTTGAAGTTCCCGGAGCACCAGTTGAGGACCGTCAATATCAGCTGGATATAGTCGGCATGATGATTTACACTTGTCATTGGAAGGACCTGAAAGCGAATAGTAGGGAACTACTTCCGAGCCCCAGTAGCACAATGTTGAAAACGATGAGCGAAAATCCTGCGCTGGAATGGAACACAGTTCGCAGTGACCTCTTGGCGGACGAAGTGGTTGGTCATCCCATTCTATCAAGTGTAGATGTAGGGGTTGCCTTTGCCCCAGCCATTGTTTACGAAGCCAACGCGGAGAAAATTGAGAGACATATTGTTGTTGCGGGACACTCTTTGGAGATAAATGCTACCAGTGAAATGTACGTGTATATCAATCTACACCAGATAGCATGCATCCAGGGAATCCTGGTGGACTTGAATGACATCCTGGAAGAATGTTTTATGGGCTCTTCAGTGGAGTCGAAGGAAGAGATACTTTCATTCAACTTCTTGAAAGAATCAGATTCTGGCATTGATTCTATAATTGCCTCTGCAACTGATCATATGGAACTAGGAGCGAAAACAAGCAGCGAAATTCTACAGATTGTGAAAGAGGGCAGAGTCCAGCAGACAGCAACGCAGCCAGAACCTGTGTCGATTCCCTTCGATCTCCTAGTTACTGGATCACATATTCAAATAATGACCTTTGATACCAAGCACAGGTACACCAATGAGCAGGAGGTGAAAACTAAAATCGTTGGGATAGTTCCACTGGTTTTCTGCGCTCTCGGTCAGCCTCATCTGGTCCTTTCCATAAATGATACTTCGCAGAGGGCAGAGATTTCAATTTTTGAACTAATTTTGGGATTCGCGTCGGCGGAAAAACGTAAGGCCGTAACCTCTCCGTTACAGTTCGTGGAATTCTATTCACAGCGTGTATACTTTCCCCGTCTTTATAGGTACAATCCAACAGTTCTCCCTGCCTACGATAAATGATTATCCGGACAGACTATTTGAAGTTGCCCCTGGAGAAAGAAATCCGAAAACTGGAATGGTTCCTCCGTTCTTCACTGCCAAATTCACGGATTTCCTAAGTCGCCCATGTAAATATTTTTACACTTGAATTTGTCTTTATGTGACATGACTTTTATGAGCTATTTGCCTGCATTTTTAGTCGACGTAGCTTGCGAGTTCGCCTGCCCAGTCAAGATAAGTCTAAACCGACGGACAATCAAGCATTTACTCCGATTGGAAAACTATTTTGCCAGCGTTCCTTGGAAGATGTCAGAAGGGGGTAGTGTTAGCCACATCGAACAAAGGGCACGTGCTCCCTCTGCCACCACGATTGGGTCGAGAAAACAAGAAGAGCATATCCTGAACAGAATGTGTTCGTGCAGACTGTCGCTCAGTCAAGTTCTGTTCACTGTTGTTGAAGAGGTGGAAGAAGAGCTTCCGAGATCATCTGCAGCTCTAAGCTTTTCTTCCCTCACTGTGGGGATGCAGTCTCGTGTCAAGAATACGGCTGGGCAAAGCGAAGAATATGTCGTACCAGACAGTGTCACCATCAGTCTCAGTGTACGCTGTATCACGCTAGCGAGCGGCATTGGTACTAGGTGAGAATCTCATTCAGGTTTATGAAAATTTTGATGACATTTTGTGAAGTATGGCTAATACTTGCGTGTACTTACACAGACGGGATATCATTATGACACCGTGGGATATTCATTTGAAATCAAAAATTCGATGGAAACCTTACAGAGCAACGCCTAGTGTTACTGCTAGCATTCGTGCTGACCCAGTGTCGCTTCACGTAGGACCTCAGAATATTCTTGCTATTTTGCAACTGTACCAAACTTTTGGAAATTATTTGTTGGTAAGTGTGTGTATGGACTCATTACTTAGCATTAGGTAAATTTTAAACCGAAATATTTTTCTCTCAGGACTTTCTGGCATATCAAGAAGAGAAAATAGAACGAATAATGCATGCCACCCCGGGTGAAACTATCCAGCCGGTTGAGGAATACGAAGACGACCTTAGGAGTGGAAGTTTCATGTATGTCCATAAAGATCACTCGTATGAGCTGCCTGAAGTCTACCGCATTGCCTTTTGCGAGCAAGACCGGACAATGACATGGCGGTACCCTCACAAACGCTGCCTAACAAGGGTCGAGTGTGCACCTGTTCCTTTAGATTTTGATATGATGCCGAATTTAAGGAACAAGGAGGTACAGCGAACTCACAAAATTTTATATTTTTGTCTAACGTCTTAGAATAAGTAATCTACATTTAACTTATGGTGTAGGTGCCATGTTTTGTGGAATATTTTGATGAGGCCCAAAACAAGTTCTGCCATTTCGGGGTTATATACCTCTCAGAATCAGCTAAGGGTGTACTGCGAACACCAGAGAAGGACAAGCTGCATTTATTTACTTCTAGCGTTTGGCGTGTCGTAATTCAAACGCCATTGAAGGAGTAAGTCCAGTAGGGATAAATTCAAAAATATATTTCGTGCAAGTGAAATATGGACTTTCTCTGCTATAGGATGGATAGTTTAAATCTCGTGAAGCCGGAAATCTTAGCAGCCTCTCTACGTGTTGATTCGCTGCAGGATCCTTCGTTAAATCCCAGGCTTAAATTATATTTCTCGTTGCCAAAATTTTCAGTCCACTTTGTAAATCAGATGAGCTATGCTGGCAAAGGTAACTAAGCCACTTACACATGCTATTCTGATATAAAGGGTGGCTTGTAGATACCATGTTAAGTCATTTTAATTTTCTATCAGATCCTGGCGACAACTTGAAATTTTATTCCTTCGGCGGACTCACGTTACCTGATCAACCGTTCGGGTCGTTTGAACTTGAAACTACGACTATGCTGGTCTCTGTGTGGCTGCTGAAATGTAGAATGGACTTGAATACGTTCGTTAAGTTTAATGTAACTGAATTTGGTTATCTCACATCCGTCCCTGTGATCGAGCCAGTCAACCTACAGGTAAGTCTAGAGACGCGGAAATTAGTTTTTTTTTTCGTGGAGGGTACTACCTGAAGTCTTTATATTTTCCAGGTTGTCTACAACATGAGCCAACCATCGATCCATGAAAATACAGCCTCCGTGAAATTGCAATTGAGTTCGAAACCAATCAGCCTAAAACTGAACGCCTCAGTCCTTCATTCCTTAACAGCGTCACTCGCTACGTGGCTTCAAGTGTTAGAGAACTATAACGGTCACGTCGTAGATTTCTCTGAGTTCCATTCCAAGTATGTCCAAGTGCTCATATTTTTTCCAATTTTGCTTAATGATATGTTTCTCATGTGTACTTGTTCTTCAGGAGACTGGTTCATATGGCCGAAATATTAATTTGCAATGACCTCCATGCCGACATCCTCGTTAACCAGTTGAAATCAAACGGTGGCCAGCGTAGTAATTCGGAGACATTCCAATCTATAGGTTGCAGGGAGTGTTTTGGCTTCGTGTGGCCAAGTCAAAAGTCAGTTCCCATGTGCAAAATATCTGTTCGTGATCCCGACTGGAAGGCGTCAGACACGATTTCATTCCACAAGCTAGGATATAGACTCGTAAATATCTCCAAGAGTGCACACAAATTATTTGTGAATGTTCAGAAGTTTTCAGGATGTCAGAAAATGGTTAGTTATACAACA